>CM060885.1:15045000-15275000 GCA_030762935.1 Hymenopus coronatus | reverse complement strand
TTTACACAAATATTTAATCTCTTAGTGCACTTCTAATATTGCATCTCTTAGTAACCAGGCTTGGCCAGTTTTAGCTGTTTAGAATCAAATCCTAGAATGCTGTCCCTCACCTGTTTGAAGCTAAAAATATGTCCTGCAATAATTGTTCCTAACATCCTCCATTTGCACGCAATCTGCCAAAATATGCGTCCAGTCTTCCTGATCTCCGTATAATGGGCAATATTACTTCTTCATTGCATTTTTCAAGATTATTCTTTTATTTTTATAAACTCGTATATACAGAATGAAATGTTATGACCAGCATATAAGCACCAAGCTGCCTTTGAAGGGGCTGTTATCGTCTCTGCTCCTACAAAATGGATGATGAAATTCGGAGGGAATCGTGATAAATGGAAAGGAGGTAGAACGTGAAATAAGACCTGAATCTTTCCAGGCGACGAACATATTCTAGGTATTCTAGGGATTTAAGCCAAGTGAGGTGATGTGGAGCCCGAGAATATCTATAATACAGTTAGAACCTGTTTATTACTTTCTCTACACGTACTATGTACATGGTGTATAGAGAGGGAATTGAACTTCACCCAAAAGTTCCATTCATCAAAGTTTCCCTGAATCGAAAAGAAAAACATTTTTGGAAAAAAGTGTGTGTGTGTGTGTGCGTGCGTGTGCCTGTGGACAGCATAGCTCAAAAACTAAGACTGTTAAATATGAAATTTGTTATTTAAGTTTAGTATCATCAACGGATGCGACATGAAGATTTTTAAGGAAATCATCTACCCCAAACTGCGCCTTAATGGAAACATCTTAAAAATTTTGTGTTTTGAAAAATGTGTCTATTTTGGTTAAAATACTTTGTAGTAAACATACTTACACGAAAATACAATGTACGTATATCTTGAATTTTCGGTGAATAGCTTCTAAAGATGTGTTCAATCTGAATGAATTTTGTTTCATTTTGCATAACTGGTAAACCGTAACAAATATGCATAAATTTATTATACAGAAAACGGGCACCTTGTTAAAACAAATACGCTATGTCATAGGCATTTTTGCTGTAGAGTTGGTATTTCCGAGATATTTCTTGTTATTAGTTTCTATTTTAAACTACGTAACTTTTTTTAAATGGGTTACCACTTTTTCATCTCTCTTTTGTTTTAGTGGCAATGCAGGGCGAATCGACTTCAATTATTCACAATCAAACCGGCTTTAAAAAAAGAATACTATCTCTTTAGTCTAGTGTAGTCCATTATTTCCCTCCGCTTAGAAGGAAGCAAATAATAAGACAATTTTTTCTAATGCTTGTTTCAAATAGTATAATGTAGATAAAACAATAATATTTTGCAAGAATGGTTTATTTGTAGAACAGATAGAAAAACTCGTGTGAAATAATTTTGAGCATGTCTACTATTATTATTTACAGAATAAATGAATTATGCATGTGTAGGTTGGAAACCCTTCAAACAATTTTTACTTTCTCTACACTTACTATGTACTTAGTGTATAGAGAAGGTATTGCACTCCCCCAAAAATTAGATACCGAGATTTCACTGGAAATATATACTTTAAGGCTCCCTGTAGCAACACATATAACTTTTTTTGAAGTTGTTTATTTTCTAAATAATGGCTGTAACGATTTTGGTTAAAGTATCGTATACTAAAGATATTCACCTGTCAAATAAAATGTATATTTTGAATTTTCCGGAAATAGCCTCTGAAAACTACTTTATTCTGGGTGAATTTTACGCATTTTGAATAACAGCTAAACCGTAAGAGATGGACATATACTTACCATATACAAAATGTAGAACACGTTAAAACATACAATTTATGTTATATACTTTTTTGTGGAGTTGGTCATTTTTTAGATATTCCTAGTTTTTGGTTTCTCCTTTAGAAAAACTTTTTTCTCATACAAGAATTTGTCAACTCCTGTCCATACAAACAAAGGAACTTGATTTACATAGCTACTAGCTTTTGACTATCTCTTTAACCTATGGTACTCCCTTATTTCGCTTCTACTTACAAGGAGGCAAGTAATTATACTATTTCTGCTAATTTTTTCTCAGTTATCATGAAGTAAATAGAGGCATAAGCTTTATAACAAAATTTGTTGCAGAGATGTAGATAAAGTCATGTGAATAGAACACATCAAATTTGTTCTTCTCGATCAGAAAACAAAGGATCCAATCTGCTAATTTCCTGTCCTAAATATGCAATCGATTGGAGGATTTACAAAGTCCTGAAACTAGGACATTTTGGATCAAGTCATATATTTGTAAGAATTAGTTTGTACTTTCATTAAAAATGACATTACTGACATGAACTTAATCTTGTGAAAAAGTGAAAATATACTAAGGATTACAATAAATCCACGTATATTTCATTCAAAATAATATACATAAATGGTCACAATTATAAAATGAGTATTGTAACATATAACAAAACTAACGTATTTAATCTTGCTTATAATAACACGATACGTATGCGTAATCTAACATTTTTGTCCAAGTACGCAACTAATGTGTGTATTATAACCCCGAGTAGCCCTTATTCTTACTATGCAGATTTATGTAATGATATTTTTGGATACCAATGCTTTTAAATTTAATTAACAGAAGAAAATTTTAGTACTTTTCCTTTTTGTTTTGTAATAAGGTTCATTATTATTATTATTATTATTATTATTATTATTATTATTATTAATTTTATTATTACTATTGTTGTTGTTGTTTGCTATATAATTGTATAACCACAGGATTTTGATCCAATAACAAATTAAAACCACTATATACTCATATTTAATAGATGAAAGTGAAAGTATATTTCACTATAATCCATTTCCAAAATTATCAAATTGATGGTATGAGGAGGATAATTTCATATTCACAAGTTTTGTTTCGTTGAATGCTGTCAAGGATTTATCCTTAAAGGAAAATTGTGTAGCCCTAGATTATTAAGTAACTACGAAACGAATGACAAGGTTAATTTTAAAATCTTTTATGATTATCTAAAATTTATTTGGATATTCCGATAGTATTTTTTCCACTAAAATGATATTTATTGGTTACAAAAAATATTCAAAACTTAAAAGATAGTCGATGATAGGTTATAAAAGTGAGAAGCACAATATATATAATTTCCTAATTGAGGGAAGAAAATCCTTTGATTGATTTTTAATTTTCATTGATATATATATATTTCATTGATATAAAAATACATTATGAATATTAATCAGTTAAAATGTCATTCGATGTATTACCGCAATTCGGGGTTGAATAACTATAAAAGTAAATAACTGATAAAACATGTTCACTGTTTCGTGTTAGACTTCTCTGCACTGTATTCTGTGTTGCCACTTCTGCAACTAGTGCTGAGGAGATCAGATGGAGGGGGCAATTGAATGTTACAAAAACATGTGAAGTGCGATGGGCGAAGACTTCACTTAATGGTATAAGCTTTCTTATCGCGGAAACACAATGATGCAGTAACCCTTTGCAAAAGCTCTTGGTAATAAAAAGAAAATAAGGCGTTGGTATAGATACTGCATACACAATCGCTTCAATTCCTGGCATCGTCTCATTCGTGTTGATGCAGTCTGCGTTTTAAAAGCAAAGAATAGTGCCTATCGATTGGTGGTAAAGTTGCCGATCTATATGCGCTACCTTATACGTGTTCCGCAGGTTAGATAGTTCCCAGGGACTGTAGCGGAGTAACAAGAATAAGAATGCGAGGAGATGAGATTGTAGGTCAAAAACTCTCACTTTAAAAATAGGTAAAAATTCTTGAAGCGAGCTTGAAGTAATATCACTTGAGTGAATCCCTTTGCGGTTTGCAGGCGAAGAAGATATAGGAGAATTCGCAAAGTTGTGTTCCTATTTATTCTGCAAACACACTACTTACAAATATATCTACTTCATACAAATCGATATCAACATTATCGGAATGGTGTTATTACGTATTTCCTTACAAGCACTAGGTCGGCTGATAAGTCCCGGGTCTGTCAATGAAAACAGCACTTAAATTTTTTTCTTTTCTTTTTTTCTTAACATAATCTCCAGCAATGCTAATACATTTGTCATATCGGTGTTCTAATTTAATTAAACCATCTCTGAAGTGCGATTTATCATTGTCCTCAAAATAGCTGTTTACTGCACCAATGACCTCCTCGTTGCTGCGAAATGTTCGTCCTCCAAGAAATTCTTTGAGGTTTTGGAACAGGTGCTAGATCTGGTGAATAGGGCGGATGTTCAAGCAATTCGAACTTTAATTCGCACAGTTTTCCCATTGCAATGACTGAACGATAGGACGGAGCATTGTTGTGATGAAACAAGATTCTTTTTGGATTTTTTTTATTGCCAAATGAGGTATTTTTATTTTCACCTCATCATTCAAACGTTGCAGTAAGCTTGCGCAGTAGTCGCCAGTTTCATTTCACCCTTTTCCAAGTATCAATAAATAAAATCGGATGTGTTACACTCACATGACTTTCTCTAGCCGTTCTACAAACTTTTTATACAAGATTATTCTTCTTTCTGCACCTTGTTAATCGAGGTTAGCACAATGTTCTTATTACTTAGTTCCTTATTAGTAGGAAGAAAATAAGGGAATACACTAGGCTAAATCGATAGTCAATTTTTTTAAAAGCTGTCGTTATGCGATTGTTATTACAAATCGCTTCTATTCCTGGCCAGCAGTAGAACAAAAGGAAAACGGACACTACCGTCTGGGAAAAGTATCAGTGCTTCACAACTAAAACCAATAACAAGAAATACCTCGAAAACGGTAAGCTCCACGAAAAAAGGTATATTACGTAAATTGTGTATTTTTACAAGGCCTACATTTTTTGTATAGTAAGTTTTTGTCTATCTCTTACGGTTTATTAGTTATGCCAAATTAAGCAAAATTCATCCAGAATAAACAGGTCTTTAGAAGATATTCCCAGAAAATTCAAGATTCGCATTTCATTTGTCAGGTAAATATTTTTAATATGCGATATTTTAATCAAAATCGTTAGAGCCATTTTTAAGAAAATCAAAATTTTCGAAAAAAGTTCCATGTAAAGGGTAGTTTAGGGTAGGGTTTTTTTTTCAAAATCTTCGTGTTGCATCCCTGAAAGAGACTGAATTTAAATACCAAGTTTGGTATTTTAGCTATTTTTGAGTTATCGTGTTCACAGACACACACACACACACACACACACACACACACACACGGACCTTTTTCTGGAAATGCTTTATTTGGATTCAGGGGGTCCTAAAACATGTATTTCTGGTGAAATCTCGACATCGAATTTTTGGGTGGAATGCAATACTTCTCTATCCCTATGTACATTGTACATACGGGGCTAGAGAAAGTAAAAACTGCCTGTGCATCCCAGAAAACACTCGCCATAATCTTGTTAGCTGACAAAATTGTCTTTGCTTTTTTGGAGTTGGTTCACTTGGCTAATCTTCTGTTTTGACTGTAATTTACTTTTTGGAGTGTAGTGATGTATCCAAGTTTCATCCATGGTAATAAGCGTCTCAAAACGTCACTGGGATTTTAATGATAGAGCTCTACATTCTTAACAGAAACAGTTTTTCTTTGTAACTATTGATCAAGTGTCAACAAACGCGACACCCATCTTGCACAGACCTTGTGAAACCCCAAATGCTAACTGCACGTTCTTTTGATATGTTTACAGCCTCTGCTATCTCAAACAACTTTAATCTGCGGTCTTCCAGTATTAAACGATGCACTTTTTTAATGATCTCTGGAGTTGTCACTTCTACAGGGCGTCCAGAGCCTGGCTCATCACTAGTGCCCCTACGTCCCATTTTAAACTCTGCAACCCATCTTTTAATCATTGAACATGAAGGGACAGAGTCTTTCAATGTTCTGTCCATTTTCTCCTTGACTTCTTTAGGCGTTAAGCCATTCAAATGGAAATATTTATTCACAGCTCGTTTTTCCAAATCCTGCATTTTCGTGAAAACTATAAAGTTATCTTGTTCAAAATGCTGTCATTCAAAAACTAAACAAGCTATTGACCTGTAGCTATGGGTACAAGTTAGTCTAGAGTTAAAGTATACGATACTACCGTCTAGCTAGCCTAGTGGCGGTATATCTGTGTGAGGCCAGGGACTTATCAGCCGACCCTCGTATAAGAGAGTAAGGTTGGCTAAGTCGATAGTAAATGTTCTAAAATCCGCCACTTTGCGATTGATACAAACATTCCGCTCTCTTAGCACGGCCAGGAGAAAAAAAACAAAAACAAAACACGGATGACTTCTGTTTGAGAAAAGTAGAGGCATTTTAAAATGGAAACCAATGTCAAGAAATGAATCGGAAACGGTTAACTCCACAAAATAAATAATCTGGTGTGTTGCATTTATATTATTCTCTGTACCTGTATGAAATAAACTAGCTTCTGTAGACCTGTTCATTTTGAATGAATTTTGCATAATTGGTAAACTGTAAGAGGTATACAAAAACTTACTCTACAAAAAATGTAGTTCTCGTTAAAACACTCAATTTATGTCATATAAATTTTTGTTGAATATTGATCGTTTTCGAGATATTCCTTTTTATTGGTTAAATTTTAAACTATCATCTTCTCAAACGGATGACTTTACCTATTTTGTTTTTCTTGTTTTTTCTCTCCTCTAAAATTGAGTAAGTGGTTACAAAAAGTACTAAAAGTAATGTTAATGGAACCAATGTTTTGTTTTGTTCTTGAAAGTTGAATTTTGGGTGATTTTTTTTTTTTTTTTTTTTTTTTTTTGGGAGGAAGGGCCTTTGTTTTATTTTATTCAATTTTCCCCCACCAATAAAAACGAATTTTATTCTTGCTTATATTTGTTCATTATTACAATGATATATATGTGAATTATGATTTTTGAAGTTTCTGAAGGGAATTTTGAATTTAAGAAAAATATGGCAGAAGACGGAAACGCAAAGCGAAACGAACTTCAATGGTTCATATATAGATCGCCTTTTAAAATTTATTTCCCATCTGCTTATAAGGAACGAAGTAATAAGATTTGTAGAAATAAGAACAATTTGTAACAATAATTTGATTGTAGAACAGGTAGAGAAAGTTATGTGAATGCAGCACATCACAATCTTTAGTATTCAGGGGTCTAAAAACATATTACTTCCTGTGAAATACTGGTATCGAATTTTGGCACCTTCTCTAGCTACTACCTATGTTCATTGTGGCCGAGAAAGTAATGAGTTAAGCTCTGTAAGGTTTCTGCTTAACTTATAGGAACCATTGTGACATTTATGTTTTATATGGAGCTGGGATTTTTTTTAGTGAAAGTAGATCAAAAATAAAACACCCTGTCCCAGCTTGATCTGCAATAGTTTCAAGTTTTGCATGAAAACAAATCATTTACAAATTATAATGATTCACTAATAATTATTTACGTATTACATATACCGGCCTATAAACGAGAGAACTTACACAAATGTGCAAGTCTTTGTATTCATTGTTTTTCTTTCTTTTTCGGAGCCACTCATCACTGGGAAATAAATAAAATATAATTGCAGCGAATCTTGTCTTCGTTACATGAAATGTTGGTTGTAAGTTATCTTAGTGCGCTACAGTGCTCAGAAATTGTGACCTTTGGTCCGGGCATAGTCCATTACATGCACATGGCATGGTACCAGGAGTAGATCGTTGGGTATAGGACAGGCCTAAATCAGGCGTTGCAACTTAAAACTTTTCAGTTTTTTTCCCCCGCCTATTAGGGACACTCTGAAAGTGAAGTTCGGGGCAGGAGTATTTTTAGATTCCATCTACTTTCATTATAAAAACTCGCAACTCAGTATGCGATTCAATGTGTCTATGGCTCCTACTAAATAAGTTATAACATATAGAGCCATTACTTATAACAGTAATGGCCACTAGACATATTTTTTTGGCTTTAAAAGTGTGCATTAGAAGCAGAATTTCGGATCAATTTATCTTCAAATTTACGACATAAAAGATGTGAATACCAGTGACAAGTGAGATAGGGTCAACCAAATGCTTTTCCTTTTCTAATAGATTATTTCAAAATTTAATTTACATGTAGAGAAGAATACATCATTACAAAATGATGTACAAATTTTGGTTAAGGGTTAGAGTTAGAAATCCAGCAAGCAACAAACTGGAATGGAATACTCAGACGAACGAATCCTAATGCGTGATGTGGAAATTAAATTTAGTGATTATTAAACATAAGATCAATTTTATTAGAAACATTTGAATCTAATAATAAAGTAATCAAGAATTAGACGCAAATAACACACATGAGAAAATTTAAATGTAGTTTTATTATGGACACCCTTTAACTGCTGTGGTTCTCAGCGTCCCAGTCTGTACTGGGAGTGAAAGACCGCTTAATTTTGCTCAGAGGCCTCTTTTATGAGACTTCAGTTCTTTTACGTTTTACGACACGGGACCAACGGCTTTACTTCCCTTCCGAAGGAAACCATGCTAAGGATTTTTACGCCTGATGAAATCCATCTTGGGTTCATGAAGTTAGCATGGTAACCATTACCCACGGCGGGAGACACACACATGAGAGTTAACTCATTAGATAACTTAGGTAAAATTCTGAATAAATTAAAATAAAGAAATAAAAAATACCATGTTGCAACAAAAGTCACTTGATAATAGGGAAATTATAAAATGTTAAATTGTATTAAACAATTGGTCGAAACATAAAAGGCCGCGCCGTGGCCGAGTGTCAGACCATTCGCCTCTCACCTAGAAGGCCCGGGTTAGATCCCAAGCGACCGCATGTGAGATTTGTGGTGGACAAAGCGGCGCTGGGGCGGGTTTTCTCTGGGTTCTCCGGTTTCCCCCGCCATCGCATTCCACCGGTGCTCCATCTTCATTCATGTATCACCAGTGTCACCGCCTACGGTGCCATGAGTAGTTAAAGCGGGCGTTAAACACTACCAAAAAAAAAAGAAAAGAAACATGAAAATGTTCATGCTATCCATTTAAGAACAGTATAGCCACAATACGATTATAAATCCAATATTTTTCGGTGATGTTACTCATTTAAAAGTGATGTTATCCCAAATACCATATATATTGATTATGAAAATATTAGTTTCAATAATTAAACATTGAAATAATTATTAGAATGAATAACATGAGGAATGTGTTGCTAAGAGACAATTTGTTTGTTCTCATCTGCTAGCAATTCTCTTGAAAGCAGGAAGTTTATATCATTAGCGAGGAAATTAAAATCAGCCATGCTCACAAATGAACCGAGTTGAACTAGTACCGCTATCTGAACTATGAAACAGGCGGCATCCTGAAATTCCGTAACCTTCCTTTCAAGCAGTAATTAATCTTTTGGATAAAATTAAGAGCACCTTTTATGTCTTGGATACAAAACGGAATGGTAGGTCAACATCATTAACGTTATTGCAAAGATGACTGCAAACCCCAAGGGATCAATTCGCTAAGTGTCTAGACAGACTTTGCAAAGAATCTGTTTGGCGAATTTTCAAATCAGCACATTGTCGTCCACACAAGATCCAACATATGCACACAATACGCGACAGAGAACTTCTAGTCTGGTGTCTGTTATTTGGACACTGATAATGAATTTATTAAGTGCATTTTTTCAGTGATGTTATTTTATACAGACTGCCATGTTCTTATCCATCCATCGGAAGCACATTATTGAAGAAACTGGAAGACGTACTTCGCAGCGACGATCCACACCAACCCGGATGTGTTCTTATCATATTGGTTTGATGTGAAAGCCTATACTCAAACATTAACCTAAGAACGGAGAACATTTTCAGGCTCAGGAGCGAAGAAAGATCATGGAGAAAATAAACATTAACTGGAGCGAAAATTATATGTTCTTTCCCATTTGAACATTCATTGTGTAGAACAAGCTTAGAAATTTGGAACAAGACTGAAACATATCACGCCATAGCCGAGATTTAAACCACGCATCTGTCATTTCTCATCCGGCTGCTTAACTGAGCTACCGTGCAAAACCGCCAGCACTTTAATGATTTCCCTAATTGACCTTGAGTCAATGAGCAGCTCATTTTAATTGATTGACTAAGTTGGGTGAATACCGGAACTTAAAGAGTATCTGGCAAGTTGACATCGGCAAGTTTATAAACTGAATTTGAGATTTCATTTTACTTTACTGATGAAATGGCGAATCAGTTGGTTTAATATCGCGCCGGCACTTTGCAGTTGGTCAGAGAAAACACACGGAAGACCCAATATTCAAACAGCAGCTATGGCATTGACATTTTAGTGTGATAGAGCGGAGTGATGGATGAGACCGGCATCATAGTGGCGGAATAGTATTTCGTTACCAACAAATAAAGCCACTGCGTATTATATCGGCAGGTGTTGAAGCATATTTACTAATATTTAGCTCTTGTAATGGTATTTTAACGAAATTTCATAAACTTTGTTAATATACAGAAAAAATACGCAATTCATTTGCCTATGTAACCATAACTGGTGAATTTGGACCTTTTAAGACTTCAGAAACATAAATGAACTCATTCACAGACGGCAATACGAAACAATGCATTGCCGTGGCTCTCAAGGTTATTTAAAGTCCTGTCAGAATTTCAACTTGAAATTTAAGAGCTGTAGTAAAATACGAAAAGAAAAAAAGAATACAAAACAGGCATGGGAATTCTTAGTCGCTTAGTTGAAGTTGTAGCTACACGTAAAGCATTAGTCAATGCATAGATGTAAACAATACAGCCAGATATCCTTAACATTTTAAACATATACAACAACGGAAATGAATCTGGTGGGTAACAGAACAGGTTATTTCATTAAGAGTAAGCCGGTCATAGGGTGCGGTTGCCTCTGCCCTTTTGTGAGCTCCAGTCCCACTGCCGAGCTGGGTACTTCCCATTTAGAAGCCCTTCTGGATGGTAGAGTTGTTAGCCGAAGAGTAGAAAACTTTCTAGGGGAAGGAAAACCTTGATCTTCCTGGTTGAGAATTGTGTGATAGGCTTGTCCCCTCGATCGTAACAGAATCTTATTCATACACTTCAGCGGAGCAGAAATAGCTGGAATATATGACAACCATTACCCGAAACAAGGACTAGAGAAATTCAGAAATTATGAATATACTCGCTTGAAATGTTAGAGAGACACCCGGCAAAGAAAAGGAATTGGAAAGTGAATCATTAAAAGGTAAATCAATATAGCACGAACATCAGAAACATAAAGACATTTAAGGGATCAATGGAGCTGCATAGGTAAATATTTTATATAATATAGCGGCGCACCTCCTAATTAATAAGCACTTCAGAAAAAGAGTAGACAGTTTCTTTTATTACTGAAAGAGTAAGAGTCTCAGACTGAAAATAGAAGACGCATGATGTAGTAATGTTTATGCCTCAAAGGAAGAAAACTACAAAGTAACAAAATATCTTAGGCAAAATAACTAGGAATGCTTTTCAGGCTATTGGAGAGGATTTCAATGCTAGAGTTGGCTCAATAGACATAAAACACACAGTAGGAATCTTCTGCGAAGAAATTATAAATGAAAATGGGAAACACGCAGATATTGCACTTTTATTAAGCATAGTATAACAAACTAATTCCTCAGGCATAAGGATATCTATACTATTGGTAACAGTAGACAACAAACAGTTCCAGCCTGATACTTTAAATCACCGTTTGAAGCTACTTAACTGAAATCTGAAGAATTTTTTGCATCAAGTTGTAAATTCAGTGACATCTGGATATTATACTCCGAAACAAAGACACAAGCTAAACAATGGGTTACTTCAAAATGAATCTGCTCCAAAATAGGTAAAGACTATTCCATCGCCGAAAAGTAGTGAAGATTTGCTGCTTTGTTAAGGGTTTACTGTTTATCGACTTCTTGAAAAAGAGGAAACAGATTACTGCACAAATCTACAGTGAGTTATTGGCCGATTCGACAGTACGTTGCAGCAGTCAGGGCTCCATTTCACCGCGACAACGCACCAGTACATGCATCCGAAGTTGTCTCCACCAAACTGCATGAACTGAGTTTTTAATTGCCGCCGCTTCTCGACCTCCATATTCGCTCGACGGCTCGCGGGAACAAAATCTACATCGTCGAGACAGTGGCGTATTTGCAACACTTGACAATTAATATTTTTGGACAAGTAAAAGAAATTACGGAATGTTAGGACAAGTGTGCATCAGCGAGCGAGGTGGCTCAGGCGTTTCGGCTGGGACTGGCATTTGGGTGGTCCGGGTTCACTCCCCGTTGACAGCGCACTCTGGACTTGGATTTTTCCGTGATTTTCCTGGGGCCGCTAAGGCGAATACTGGGGTGCTATATATGTACCACGGTTTTTTTCCCTTTCACTCCTACAATTCATTTCCCTTCTTCAGCGTTCACGTCCGCGGCATGTGGCTTGAGGCTTTGCAGGCAAATTGTTGGCCGAGTAAAATCCTTCCTCCTGTTTGCGCTGGTTGAAGCAAGGTGACGTTGTAGTGACAATCTTCCAACGGCCATCGGGCCTTGTATAGCTTCTGTGGCGCGTTAGGTCTAATGACACTGTTAGGGACTTCCGTGCGTCGCTGTGCTTAGCACCGTCGTTTCCTGTTTGCTTGCATGTGTTTTCCCCTCCCCTCATCCCTTCCCGGGGGACTGCAATAGTACTTGGTCCCAGCTGCCGAGGTGTTCCTCACAGTTAACATGTTCAAAGCAAGTGTATATCGCTAATAGGGCATTATGTTGAAAACAAAGTAATTTGTTTTTGAAAATGTTTATTCCTAACATGGTATCTATTTTTTAGAAAATCGAAAATATCAAACATTTTCCACGTAAAGAGTAGTTGAAGGTTGGGGGATTTATTTTAAAATACAAAGTTTGTTTGAAACTGATTTTGTTTTTAGGTTATGCTGTTTACACACACACACACACACACATACACACACACACACAGACGTACACGATCGTTTCCATTAGATTACCCTTTTTCATCTCAAAACCTGCATTTCCGGTGAAATCTGCATGTGGAAATTTTGGATGCAGTGAAATACTTCCATTTCTTACTACCTATATTTCTTACTATACAGTAATAAATTCTCACTTGAGAAAAGTGATAATAACAAGGCATATATCGGAAATGGTTAGCACTGAAAAAAAAAAAAAAAGAAACAAATGTATTTCGCACAAATTGTTTCCTTAACACAACCTACATTTTTTGTGTAATAAGACTGTTCTGCAGAAGACATTCAGCATTTTCTGAGGCTAGTCCCAGAACTTTCAATATATAAATTTCAGTAGTTATTAAATTATCTAAAACATTTTGTATTTTAATCAAAACCATTACAACTGCTTTTGAGGGAGTTGAAATTTTCCAAAAATGTTCATTTTAACGATTCTGTATATATCACACACACATATTCACCGCCCCACGATCAAATGACCTTTTTCTAAAACTGTTTTCGTTTTTCAGGAAGCGTTACAACGTGTATTTTCATTTAAACTGTGGTATGGAACTTTTGGGTGGAATGCAATATCATTTCTACCTACTATGTACGTGGTAGATAATTTAAAAAATCGCCACCATACAGCAACTGTTTTATATGTGAATTTTAGCTCGACAATATAAGTGAATAACAGACGAAGGGAGTACGTCGATAGTGTACACCAAAGCCATGAGAAATCGATAAGGGCCTGTCTTTGTGGTTTATTGTTGTACATCCGTTACTGTCAGGCTACGTTTCTTCTAAACCCTTTTTGGCCTTTCCAAGATTAGTTTGGAGCATTGTGCGTTATCTACTTTTGGTGCAAGCTGTTACATTATTATGTAAACGGCAATCCGGCGTTTGTTTTTCCTTTTATTGCTATATTGACGGAAGTCTCAACATTTCGAGAACAAATAGAAATGCATATCTTCGACGCAAGAAAATTTATAAGGATAAGCTCTTGGCAACTTTCAAACCAGAAACTGGTGAGCTGAAAACAGGAACTTGCCAGAATTTAAAATACTGGAGCAAATGGAATTGCTGGATTGAAAAGAAAATATTGCTATCAATATTTTTATTTGAAAACGATATACGAAGTTAAAATGTATTTGGAGGCATTAATTACGATAGATGCATGTAGAGCGTCAGCATGACAAACTGAAGATCTCAAAACAGTTCAACGAAGTATTTCAAATATGATTCCGATTTCCCTACGTATAGTGTTCTGTTTCAGAAAAAAATTGTGTGTAATTTCCAATTTTTAAATTGTATTAATACAAAAGAAAATAAAAAGGTTTTCATTCTGGCTACCATTTATTTCTATCAACACTAAAACGCAAAATGAACTAAAAATTGTCATTACAATAAATTTTGCATCTTTGGGAAAATGAAGTTATGTAGTTACAGACATTTGAGAAAATCCGTAGACAGTTAATTATAATAATTATAAAATGAAATCAATTGATAGTTTTTCGTATATACAAGCCCTTAAAGCACAGTGTGATATAGATGTTTAAAGTAGAACATATTTTGGTGTTAATATTTGAAATTTAGGTATATTCTATGTAGAGAAACATAACTTCTGGTTATAATCAATAATAATTTGTTTATAGATTTCTGTTCAAGAACAAACCTTCGCTACAAACCCAGTTTTTCCGCTCCTGTTCCTTTTTCACTTTCCTCTATTTTCGAAGTTACGTACGTTTCCTCATATTGTTTATTGCCAGCCAATGTATTTTATTTGTATTGTTTGTCCTCTATTTTTTGTGCCCCAAAGTTTTTCTGATCTGTATTTGCCATCCGCCAGCAGATTTCTTTCTCATTGCTGATTAATTGAGAAATACTCATGCTTGCCTTACTCTTCAACAGTAAAGTCAATACTTATCCATTGTCCACTTCCTTTACATCTATATTTCGTTTACTTCTATAGTTGTCCTTATTTTTTCGCAACGTACACACTCCAGTATTTTTCCCGCAGAACATTCCAATATATTTCTCCTAACAATACCATTCAGACACACACGCACACACACACACGCACTGACTCTCTCTCCCTCTCTAATCGAGCGCCCACTACATCTGGGTTACATTTCAGTCTGTGTTAAAGTTTATCTGTTTCCCCCACAGTGTGGTGCAAGTGTGAATGTGAATATATTTTAACAGCAAAAATAAGTGAAACCCCTTTTGCAGATCTGTGGTAGCACTAGTTGTGAAAGACCCCGAATTGTCCATAAAAGTTAATTGAAACAATTAAAGACTATATCTATTTCAATATATATATATATATTTCGATTGTTATTATTACTCGAAATTCTTGACACCAATACCGTTATGTTCGTAGGCTTTCAGTATCATAAGTAAAATATCACTTGTTTACCGGACTTGATTGCCGTTCTCAAACAATTAAGTTGTTAATATTTTAGACTTCGTCTTGAGCTGTGGGAAATATTCTCAGAAGAAAAGAGTAGAAGAAAAAATGGCTGACGATTGCGCTGCGTTTTCGTTTTTTCCTATGGGAGGCCCCAAATCTGCCACCCCATTGACCATCATTCTCGTTGGTTAAATTGTCCCCCCATGTTAGTAAACTGAGCATGCAAGAGAAAAGAGAGGACTGCTATGCTATTAATTGTCTGCTCCGCATTAGCACCCCGGTTAGTGTACAAAGTATCATGCAGAACAGGCGAGCGCGTGATTTGCGGTGGTAACAACACATACTTTAGTTTATGCAACACTGAAGGAAATATGGCAGAAATAAGGGTGAGTATGTTTATAGATTAGTGGGGAATGAGGGTGGAGTGTAAAAGTAAGCTACAATGGTGTCACGTATACAGGCAGTAAACAGCTAAAAGTACTATAATACGTAAAAAGTGGTCAAAGACTACTCTGGTGGCGGTAAATTTGAGATTTTGAGCTGTGTGTGCTCATGAATATTGTGAATACTTGCGCTTTTTAGGGATAGTCACTTGTGGTGGTAATGTGAAGAACTATGGGCACTTGCGGCTGCTCTGTATGGTTCTGTAAACAGAGAGTATCTGTTGATTATTTGCGGTGCATTAATTTTAATAAAGGTGAACAGTAATATCCATAGCACCGCTGTTACTTTCCAAGGATTGTCCAAATATTTGAATTGAACTTCTATATTTCTGCAAGTCTGCTCCATAGTGTCCTAAGTTATAATAAAAGGATCGGAATGTCTGTGGGTTGTGGTGTAGAAGTCGGATGCATTTGTAAGCCTGGGGTTTTCTGGGCACGCTCGTAGTTGTTCTCAGTATTCGGTTTTGAAACATGTTTAATTGTTTTATGTATGTGTTTACTAGTAGCCCCAAAAAGTGGCCACAAAGTGAGTATGGGCCTAAATAGGGTTTTATAGAGTGTTGTCCGAATTTGGGAAAAATTTTAGATCCAATTCTAAGGAGAGCGTAGAGATTGCGTAGTTACCTTATTTCGGATTGTTTCATATATTCAGATCACTTTAATCCCCGGATCATGGCAACTCCAAGGTAGAGGAGTAGAGGTTATTTCGCTGGTGCTGCTTCCCTTTTACCTATATTTCCTTGGATTTACCCCGTTTAGCTCTGCAACTCTTTTAACGCACTAAGGGATATCTAAACATGTGAAATACGTCACAATTGGGCCTATGAATTTCATAGCATGTGTTTCAGTTACAGTTTTCAACGCAATTCACAAAGTGGTTCTTAAGCTGCCTTTGGTTTCGACTACATTATAATTCGCTTCTTTCTGCAAGCATACACCACAGAGCAGATTGTACTGAAAAGAAACGATAGCTATGTTGTGTGTATTCGGTACGTTTGTGATTCTAACGATTCCTCTCTCTGTATTTCATGAGGTATATCGACTTGTTATATCATATGTATTTTATTATTATAATTTGCATATGTGAAATAATAGAAACTTCTCTTTGCATATTTTTAATATGAAGGAACAAAATTAATATTATACATTCACATGGCAAACTATTTTTACAATTTTCATGCTAATTCAGATAAACATAAGCAGAAATAGTCTTACTTATAAATAGCAGGGAAATAAGCGATTGTGAAAAATTTTAAAAGCTTTCTCTATGTGATAACTTTGCGATTCTGTACTTTTTGAATGCGCAGGCGTAAGGAAAAAGACATATGGAACAAATTACAACCTTATTTGTAAGAAAATCATACTTACTTTAAAACTAAAACAAGCAATGACACGGAAATAGCTAAATCCACAAAAAAAGGTAGGTATCTGCCATAGTTTTTGTGTTTAACGAGATGTATAGTTCTTGTGCAGTATGATTTTGTCCATCTTTGTGGTTTAGCGGTTAAGAAAAACTCCTCCAGAATGAAGAGAAATTTATAAGCTATTCCCAGAAAATTGAAAACACAAAAATTATTTTCCAGATCAATATCTTTAATGCACGGTAATTTAATCTAAACAGAGCTTGTAACAGACTTTTTTATTACTTTCTCTACACGTACTATTTAAGTAGTGTATAGAGGAGGTATTGTAATGCATCCAAAATTTTGTTACCAAGTTTTCACCTAAAATACACGTTTTGAGACCCCCTGAATCAAAAAAAGCATTTTAGAAAAATGTCTGTGTCTGTATGTGTGTGTGTCTGTGGGCAGCATAGCTCAAAAAGTAAAAGTCCGCTAAAAACCAAACTTGGTATTTAGGTTTGGTATCTTCCAAGGATGCGTCATGCAGATTTTCAAGAAAATCCCCCCACCTGCAACTACCCTTTACATGCAACCTTTTTCGAAAGTTTTGATTTTCTCAAAAATGGCTATAACGATTTTGATTAAAATATCGTATATTAAAGATATTTACCTGAAACATAAAATGTATATCTTGAATTTTCTGGGAATGGCCTCTAAAGACCTTTTTAATCTTTGCTGTCCATACAAAGAAAGTTGAGTCACATAGCAACCAGCTTTTGACTATCACTTTAACCTTTGATACACCATTATTTCGCTTCTACTTACAAGGAAGCAAGTAATAGATCTATTTCTGCTAACATTTTCTCGATTAGCATGAAGTAAATGGAAACATAAACTTGTTAACAATAATTGCTGCAGAGATGTAGAGAGATTTTTGGCTTCAGGTGTCCTCAAAATATGTACTTCTTATATATGTTTATAATATCAGTATGAAACTTTTGGCTTAAATACAATATCAAACTTAGTATTTCAGTTTAGTATCTCCCAAGGGTTGACACGAGATTTTCAAGAAAATACCCCCACCCAAACTACTTTTTACTTTCTTAAAACTGGCTCTTACACTTTTAATTAAAATTACATATATTACAGATATTTATATGGCGAATACAATGTATCTTGAATTTACTGGGAATATCCTATGAAATGATGTACATTTTGAACGACTTTTGCAAAACTAGTAAACCAAGAAATGGACAAAACCTTGCTGTACATAAAATGTAGATTTCATTAAAACGTACAATTTATGTCCTTTACATTTTTGTTGTGGAGCTAATGGTTTTCAGGATGTTCTTTGTTATTGGTTTTAATTTTAAAATACTCATAGTTTTCTCAAACAGGAATTCGCCCGTGTTTCTTTTGTTTCACTCCGGGCGTTGCAAAGAAGCGAATTTCAATGACAATTGAATTACGACAGCTGTTAAAATATTCCACTATCCTTTACCATAATTATATCCCTTTTACTTACAAGGAACTAAGTAATAATAACCTTCTACTAAAGTTTATCTCGATTAACATAGAGTGGAAAGAAGAAGAATCTTTTTTAAGGATTTTTTTAGAATAGATAGACAAAGTTAAGTGAGCGGAACAATATACGTAAGGGGTAGAGAGAGTAAAATAGTCTTAACCGTGGGATGATAAAATGAGAATTGTAACAAACTCTTTTACAGTAGTGACGTCATGCACGAGAAGTACCCATTTTCATAATAGGCACGCGATTGAGTCTAGTGACAACAAAGCCAGTCCAATTCAAAGTCAAGTGAACTTTTAAATAATAAGTTCAGGAGAAATAACAAGATAAACATTTTTGCTTTATAAAATCAAAACGGTGGTTTTGTGCCTGTTGGGCAGAGAAATGTTACAAAGAGCACAGCACACGCCTTTAAAGTGACATTCTGTGAAGCTTCCAAAAACCAGTTTTCTCTAACATAAAAAAAAAAGTTTTTAAACCTGATCACAGTCATTAATTTTAGCCTGGATATTAGAATAATCCTACAGCAGTTAGTAACCACAATATTTGTACAAAATTCTTCCAGTAACTAAGCTGAAAATTACAAATTCAATAATATCTTTCACTTGCGGGAAATTCATTAGAAACTGCGAGAGTCATCTGCCTAGATATACTTTGATATACTGAAGCTTAAAAAGATAAGATCATTAGGGGTACCCTAAAAAAAGAATGGAATGCCTGGAAAACTATTTAGAATTTTGATGAATTTAAAGTAGCGTGTCTTTGTAGGTATTTCCGCAGCATTTGATGACTGAAGATGTTGCTCATATTGTGCATGCATTAATTTATATTTTCATTTCTGCGAATGCACAAACCCATAAAGATATATAACAAAAGTTTTGTTTTTGTTTTTGTAGCTTAACGTCCGTTAACCTGGTTGGTGATATCAGACGATGAATAAAATTAATGAAATTATGCTCAAACAATATCGGGGTGCATGACTTGACATTCGTCGTCTCAAGATAAGGGAAAACCCCGAGAAACCCTAATCCAGGTAATCAAGATTCAAACTCGTGACCTATTGAATATGAGGCACGCCACCACCACACTACCTGGCGGGCTATATTGCAACTCAAGATTTTAGTAGACTTTTTTATTTCTGCGTGTCAGAACAATTAATTTTTGCAGCTTACATGCCAAATAAATCGATTCCCAACTGGAAGAGAGGGAATGTCTTCTAACAAAGATTATTTTGTATCTTTTCCAGAGTATCTGGGACAAAGGTCCCGGATTCATAAGCGGCCCAGACCAGTAATTTTTAAGTGTGCTCTAAAGTGATAGCCCCAGGTCAGAGATTTCCTGGCATGAAAAAGAACTCTGAGTTTCTAGTACCCTGCTGGCGTTTGCTAAGAAATAAAATATTTCACCCGAAATACGCAACTATTTAAAATTTCATAGGAATAAGGAAGATTAATACCAGAAAGTTAGAGATGTATGCCATTTTATTTGTAATTTAAATATCTTAAATGTATATAATTTGCATAAAGCCCTTAGATGTTTAAGAAAATAAACTTTTTCAAATCACCTCCAAGCAAAGTTTGCTTAATGTGGATGAACTTTCTGAAAATATTATTCTACTTTAAAAGGTAGTGAACTTTAATTCCATGTGGTGCATATTGGATATTTCGTTTTTGATTTATATTGTTCACACACAAGACACACTCACACACACATACACACATTTTCTAAAAGCCTTTTCAGGATTTATGAGGCCAGTTGAAAAATTCAATGCCACATTCCAGCGTACCAATAAGGATCGTTTCTGCAAATTGTAACTTGGTGAGTACCAAAAATATTTATTCAGCTTCCTTACAACAAGCATTTCTTGCTGATGTCGCAAGTGACCACATGGCACCATTATTATATACCATATAGCGTCAACTCTATAGGGCAGTAAATCCATATGGGATATAACATAAATAAATCCTTAAACTCCAGCATTACATATAAATACACACAAAGTATTACTTCTGTCTTCTGGAGAACAACTTGTTTTGTTAATCCCGCGAGGAAACTGGAACCGATATGTTTTGTGGGTCATCATTAATTTACTGGTTATACATGTAATGAATACATAAACTGAATACTTTAGAAACTGAATTTTCAATATTTAATCGAAGCTTCACCCATTGGTTCTCTTAATCTCCAACTCCTATCAGTGCAAGGTATTAATGGCTTTACTTTGCAATCAGTGACTTTCAGATCATCCAGCAAAGTTGAAATTACGTGGCATTTGTAAGTAAAAGAGTTGAGTAATTCGGTGAATATCTAGTGTAAGCCTTGGCTTAAAGCTAATCGCTTGTTCGGGTCGGATACGTATGGGGGTTTTAAAACAGCCCTTCATATGCACCACTTTAATGAAGTCGTTTAATCCCCTTAATGAGCGTCGAAAAGGGGCATTATATTTTTTGGAAAAAGATCTAAAAGGAAGAACATATGAAAAATATATTTAACTCTCTTTGAGCACAGAAATCGTTCAGGTAGTTTTTGTTTTCCTGCCACACAAAATCTCGCAATGACGTCAGACCTGCTGTCCATCAGTCCTTATTTTACTGCCGGTTGTTAAAGTCACCCTTCTTTTACTATCTTGAAGAAGTAATAAGAGAAAACTAAGGGAGTGGAGATGTAAAAACGTACAGAGATAGATAAAGATGTTGGGGATCCATAAAAAATATTATGGCACCAAGTGGAAGTGCTCTTTGTTGTATTATTCTTTTACTGTATAGAGATTTCGTAAAAGGAGGAAACGCGGACAGTCGGTTTTCAAGATTGTTACATGATAGTTAACAATAGTTTATCCAAGTAACTATATTCCGTTATATGGTTAAAATCTGTTCTGTTAAAATATAAAGATCTTCAACAGGACGAGCTCCAATTCAAGTTAGTAAAATTACAATTATAACTATAATTCAAAATATAAATTACACAATTGGATAATATCGTAATCCTCATGAGTTTGTAATAGTTAGAGGTATATGCTTACTATAATAATAATAATAATAATAATAATAATAATAATAATAATAATAATAATAATAATAATAATAATAATAATAATAACAACAACAACTCCGTGGCACGACAAGGAACAGGCGTCATGCATGGGGTGCATATTGGAGTGTGAAACGTCTTCAGGGACCTCACGAGGCTGAGTGCACCCCGGGCCAGGTCTCTCAGCGGGGAAAAAATCCTCACGCCGGGTCTCCCACTTGGCTGCGCTACCACCGCGCTAAGAAGACGGCCATACGCTTGGTATAAGTATGGCAAATCTTCCTGAACAGGTTTGAAACCTGTAAAATGCACGCGACAAAAATTGGATTTGATGCATACCTACAGAAAGTACACATTTAAGAATTTCCCTAAGCAATCGTAACTACATGAAGAGTGAGTAACTCTCTCTTTTTCTGTCATCAAGTACATTGTGTTTTCCCGCGCCTCTTTCCAATAGATATAGTCCTTACGTCCTCTAATTACATTATTGCCATTTTAATAGTGTTTATCGTCTGCTTTTACTCATACGACACCGCAGGCGATAACACTGATGATATATGGAAATGAAGATGGAGCAACGGTGGAATGCGATGGCGGAGAACCCGGAGAAAACCCGCCCCTGCGCCGCTTTGTCCTTCACAAACCTCACAGGCGGTCACCTGTGATCGAACCCGGGCTGCCTAGATGGAAATAAAAAATAGCGTGTTATTTATGGACGCTCTTTAACTACTGAGGTTCTCAGCGTCCCATTCTAAATTGGGCGTGAAATACCGCTTAATTTTGCTCAGAGGCCTCTCTTATCAGGCTTAAGGTACTTTTACGTGCCGTAAATCTACGACACGGGACCCACAGCTTTACTTCCCTTCCGAAGGAAGCCATGCTAAGGATTTCTGCGCCCGAAAAAATCCATCATCCTCCGCCGGGTATCTAGATGAGACGCGAGTGGCCTAAAAACTCGGCCATGGCGCGGCCATCGTTGTTACCGTGCACAATGTATATCGTAGGTAGAGAAGTATTGCATTCCACCCAAAATTTTATACATCTTTTAAGGATCCTTGAACATAAAATAAGGAGGAAAAGTAGGTATTTTGAGAAAGTGCTCCGTGTGTGTATTCTGTGTCTTTGAGTGCCTATGAGTGCATAAAAAAAAAGTCCGTTGAATATCTAACTGGATATTTAAGATCTGCATCTTCCAAGAACAAATATTTATAAATAGGGTATATCTAAGATTTTAAATCTGCGACTTCAGAATTAATAAACATATATAACCATTATTCAATGCTTACAGTTATTATATATGACAGCTTATGAAGTGAAATAAATTAAAAAATCTGATGTATTACATTCACATTACTTTCTCTGTATCGCTGTAACTAATTATTGTTAAAAAGAATATTATTCTATCTATTTATGATAACCAAGATAAACATTACCAGAAATTGTCTTAATTAATTTCTTTCTTATAAATAGAAGAAAAATAAGCCTAAAACGATAGTCAAATCCTTTAAAAGCAAGGTTGTTATGTAGATGAAATCCGTTTCTATGCAGGGCCAGGAGTTTACAACCTCCCATGAGAGAAAATATTTAAGTATTTTAAATTTCAAACAAACAGCAAGGAATGTCTCAGCAATGAACAATTCAGCGAAAAAAACGTATATGACATTCATTTAGCGCTATAACATTTTTTGTTTTTTTAATATTCGGGATTTTTATAAAAATCGTTGAAGCCATTTTTGAGAAAATCAAAATTTTCGACATTTTTTCTTCTTCTAAAAATCTTCGTGCCGCATTCTTGAAAAATACTTAAACACCAAGTGTAGTATTTCACCGACTTTTCATTTTTGAGTTATCGTTTTCACAGACACACGGACATACACGGACCTTTTTCTTAAAATACTTTTTTTTTTTTTTGGATACATGAGACCCTAAAACGTCCATTTCCGGTGAAATCTTGGTATCAAATTTTTGTGTCGAATGCATCACCTTTTCTATATACTATGTACATAGTACGTGTAGAGAAAGTAAAAGGAGTATTTATAATCGCGTCCCAGAAAAAGGCGTCTTTCATTAATCCGTTAAAAAATAATTATTACTAGTGGAATCGAATGCTGCTGCTTTAAATCGTTCAGTTCCAATCCCAAATGAAAACATTGTATGAGATAAAATAATACTCACAAACAGGTATACCACGTTTCTGTAGTCTCACTACAATTAATTAGGGGAAAACTTTTATAATTAAATCTAACACAGCGGAACATTTGCTGGTTTCAAGTAACAATGAGTGCTGGAAGTCTAACGTTATGTGTAATCAAGTTCGCCAAGTTAGCGGCAAAACCAAATCCGCTAAATCCATGTTTGTATAGTAACACTCTACTAGTCACCTGATCGCTCAGAGTAGGCCACGCCATTGTATAAAGGTTAGGTCTCAGTGCGTTCTGAGTATTTATATATATTAAAGAGTTATAAACTGTGAGGGTACAGCCCTAGTGCTGTTAAATACTATAGCATTTCTTATATTACAATGGAAACTAAAAGTAGTTCGTGTAAATACACTGAAAGCAACGTTTAATCCAACACAACAGAGACCTACCGCTCTGGATATACACAATTGGGTGGATGAAGAATTAAAGGTACGTGTTGATGAATTACAAACATCACAGCTTGTAGGAAAAGAAAATGCAGTCTATTTAAAGTTTAAAACCAGTATAAGCTATGAAGCTCATTTGCACCCTCATGCAGATAACCAACAGTAACCTTAATGGACGGGGATAAGGTGGACGTGGTAATAACTCCAGCAGATCAGGAATTTACAACTGTGAGGCTTTATAATAATCCCCCTGAAATATCCGATGAACGAATTAGAAAAGTTCTACAAAATTATGGAAATGTACATCTTGTCAAAATGGACAACTGGACCGTTAAATAGAAATTTACTGCGGTAGAAGCAGTTATACGCCTAACTCAAATGATAATTAAGAAACCCATTCCATCTAATGTGATTATTGGGAAATGTGAAGCATTTGTTACTTATTTAGGTCAGGAACAAATCTGTTTTAAATGTGGAAGTTCTACCCATATGAGACATATTTGTCCGCAGCGAATGATACCTGATAAACCTGTAAGGAAGTTTAGTGATCTGTTTTCTGCTGTTGCCAACAGCAATGAAGGTTTACCAGAGAATATCTTTACGGAAACTAGTACCGTGCAAATGGGAACAATTGAACAACACAAAACATTTCGGTCTCCAGAAATAGGTGAAAATGTTTGTGCTAGTAATACAAAGGAGAATGTTAATTTACATTCTTCTGATACAGAAATGGAATGTACTGCAACAATTGCATCTATGAAAACTAAACAAACCACACACAGAGGAGAGACCACCCTCCCAATGGACATAGATACCGAAACAGCTGAAGAAGAAGAAGAAGAAGAAGTAGAAGAAGAACCTTCATGTGAGAAGACAAAACACAGTAGCAGTAATGGGGAGAGCACGAATGCAAACAAACCGTCGCGAAAGAAGAAGAAGAAGAAGAAGAAGAAGAAAGGCAAGGGCAGCCTACTAGCATTGAAATGGCCTCAACGCAATGCACAAGAAAAAGGCATATACAAATACCAACTTGAACAGAAACATACGACACGCAGGAGTAAAAGTGTTGACAATGCTGAAATTACACGAGACCCAATGAAACAAAAGAAAGTTGCAACAGAAACTAAGACGTGGCATGAAGAAGTTGGAGCAACACTTGACAAGGAAAGAGTGCACCAGCACACAAGAGAAGCAGATGACCCCATACATCCTGGACAACTTGGAGATTCAGTGCAACAAAAGGTGCTTCCTTATAGTGCAAAGGAAAGTAAATTAGGTTTTCCACTGCTTAAAAAGAAAGAATAAGTACAGAAATAGAAAGGAAATTACACATATGTATTAAATGTATTGTTTTGTTGTTCTTTGTTTTGTTTTATTTTTTCTTTTGCTTTTTATTAATGGATCTCGCATTAACGGTGAAACATTAAGTTTTAAGGGTAATTACTCCCCGACGAAAATGGCTATGCTACAATGGTTTTTAAGCGTACATGACATAGATGTACTCTTTCTTCAGGAGACAAAAGCTACCGACTTTTCTTGCATCATTAATTATATGCATATATGTTAGCATGGGAAGTGAATCGTTAGGCACTGCCAATACTAACAAAATCGGGAATTTTATTAGCTTCAATTGAACAACTGCCCTCAGGAAGAGGAATAAGTGGTATATATAATCATGCACCATCAGCCTCAAACAAGCACAAGGAAAGGAATATGTTTTTTTTTTTTTTTTTCAGTTGAATCTTGCATATGTTTTACGTACTTTACCACAGTTTTACATTCTTGCTGGGGATTGTAATTGTGTATTGACGGGAACAGACTACACTGGGCAATATCGCCCTAGTAATACATTAAAATAACTTGTAACTTCGATGAAAATTTATGATGTATGGATCCAAACTCATTCAGTGATGCGTTTTACACATTTTATAGGAAATTCTGCTGCCAGACTAGATCGCATATATATCCGGAAATCTTACAAAATAAGTTTCAAGCGTTTGAACATCTACCTACGCGGTTAGTCTACATATAGCATTAAATTTGTACTTCATTCCACCGGGACGCTATATTGGAAAATGAATACTAATTTATTGAATGATTGTGACGTCAATGCCAAATTTGAAGTAGCGTGGATGAATTGGAAACTGCGTTTAAAATGTTACCAAAATTACGTAGAATGGTGATAAGCCCAAAATGAACATCTTTTTTAAACAGTATTCGTATGAAAAGCGAAAAAATGTTGATCATGTTGTGCATATTTATTTTCGCTGCATACGCGAATTACAAACCAATTATCAACCAACGGCAGCAAGAGGCATCAGATTAGGGCAACTCAAAGCTAAAATTCTCACCATTTATCGTAAAAGAATGGAAGGACTCAAACTTAGAAGTGGAGATAAACATATAATTGCAAATGATAGGATAAGTTCATATCATCTAATGAAATTGCATAAGAGACGTAAAGGGAATCTAATTTTAAAAGTACTTACAGATGGGCGTGTTGCAACGTCACAGAGAGAAATTAGTAATGCCTTCTTTAGTCACTATTCTACTTTGTTCAGTGAGCCAAGTAGGGAAGAGATTTCATTAGATAGCTTAAATCTGAAATCTATAACTAGAGTAACTTTGGAAAAGAACAGTGTCTTGGAGCAGCCTATTTCAAAGGCAGAATTGCTTGAAGCATTGATACAAGGAAAAACGTCAAAAACACCAGGTTGTGATGGCATTCCTCATGTATTCTACAAATATTTTTGGAATGCTATTGGGGATGACTTAGTCAATATTTTCAATTGCATATTACAAACTAAAGAACTGACTGTGTCAAAAATGAAGGGTGTTATTGTGCTGATAAGTAAGCAACGCGACAAACATCAAGTTACAAATTACAGACCCATTTCATTGTTAAATTATGATTATAAATTATCAGCGAAGATATTAGCTAACCGAATAAGACTCTTGCTAAGTAGATTAATTCATTCAGCACAAGCATGTGGTCCTTCGGGTCGCTCTATATATGACCTTACCTATTCTTTACGTGATGCTGTGGCATATTATGGTTATAGTGGAAAACAAGCAGCTATCGCTTCTCTAGACTTTAAGAATGCCTTTGACACATTATACCATCGATACCTGTTTAAGGTTTTGAAGTGGCATGGATTTAGTGATCATTTTTTATCTTTTATTGAATGTTTGTTTGTATAATGGCATCACTTCAACTTTACAGATTAATGGGGTTTCTAACTGAATATATAACAATTAAACGTTCTATTCGTCAAGGTGGTCGAGCTTCGGTGATTCTGTTTTCTTTAGCCACACATTCTTTAATATGTCAACGATATGATAAGATACATGCTATAAATCTGAGAGGATATAACTTTGCAATTTCAGCTTATGCAAATGATGTTTGTGTTATTCTTATCCACTGATTCAGATGTTACTAATATGGCAAACATTATTGACAAATTTGGAAAAGTATCTGGATTAAAAATTAATGAGGATAAATCTTGCATATTACCAATAGGCCCGTGGAGAGTTCCACCTGAAACACGGCCTTTAAAGACTGTGAAAATCTTAAAATAATGGAAATAATTTATACTGCATTAGTAAACGAAATGCAGTCTGTAAATTGGGCTCCTATAGTACAGCAAATAAAATCCAGCTGTAAAGACATGTATCAACGACAACTTTGTTTGAATGAAAGAATGATTATGTGATTTCTAAGCTATGGTATACAACACAAATACTTCCCATTACGAAGCAACATCTTCGTCAAATTACTGCAGCTGTTATTTGGTATATTTGGCAAGTAAATATACTCAAAGTGCTTGTAACAGCCTTTATCTTCAACCGCGAGAAGGTGGTATTAGTCTTTGGAACATAGAGATGAAATGCAAAGCGTTTTTCATCAGTCGGAATAACAAATTACAAAATGGTGATGGTGTATTTTCTAGTCAGTGGTTACAACAATGATTGATGTTGTAGGAATATATAATCCAGCAGACACTAGAAGAATACCTACAACTTTAAATTACACGTGCCTTTATATTCAAGAAAGAAGTTATCTACCTCCGGAATAATGCTGTACATCGAAAACAACCTATCGTACGCCTATGCTTTACTGTTATGCACCTCAGATGAGAATAATGAAGGTTTTGCCTCCGGATACCCATTTTTCGTATTTATTTCACCATATCTCCTTGAAACATCTTCCAGCTAGAATCAAATCCTTATGGTTTCAAGATGTACATCATATCCTACCCACTCTTAGAGGATTACATAAAATTCATCTCACTGATTCAAGTAAGTGCCCGAAATGCAACGGAGAAGACACAGTAAAACATAGGTTGTATGAATGTTCTGTTATACAGGAAATTAAGATTCACTTTATGGATTCCCTGACGAAACTGCGTTTAAATCATTATAAATGGTACACTCCAAATAGTCTTCTTCGACAAGATTTTGTTTTAATTCGAACTTCAAAAAATAAGTTTACATTGTGGTTAATAGCAAATACAATGTAGGTATTATATATTGCAACATTATGAATACGTAAATTTAATGTAGTATCTAATTTATATGAAAACAGAGCATGTGAAGCTCTTCTGTAATACTTATGTACTCTGAAACATTTTATAAGAATTATAAAAACGTTTTTGATTGATCTTAATTCATTAGATGCAAATAGAATATAGTAATGTGTTTGTAACCCCTCCAAATGAATCAACATTAACCAAAAAAAAAGTCGCACCATAAGACCTTGCTGGTCTCGGTGGGCGCACTCGCTTAAGTGTCTGCCTTTGGTGTTTCTCGACGCAGGGGATTGTGGGATCGAGTACCACTTATCATTATTATTATTATTATTATTATTATTATTATTATTATTATTATTATTATTATTATTATTACAGTTGATGGTGCCCAGTCTTCGATTTTTTTACTTACTTTTTATATAGCCGTGACAGCAAGTTCTTTTTTTTTTTTTTTCATTTAATTTATTTTTTCTTAAGTGTTTATGTTATAGGTAAGGAAGGATTTGAGGTAGGAAAATTTCAAGTGTGTATTATTTTTCCTAGCCATGGTTGGAAAGACGTGGTCTGGCACTTCTGGATAAGTTTCCATCTCTCAGGGTAGAAAAATTGCCTTGGTTTGGGCAGGGTACAATCAGCGGGATTGTCCAAGGTCTGTAATCATTTAAATGTACCCATTAACAACCAAATAAGGGAATTCAGCTTCGGCAAATTCAGATGTAACATGTCGATTGGTAAAGGGTTCCAACCGCCAGGAATCCAATTTTTCCAAAGTCCAAGTCCATATGGCTGCTTTACCGCAGCATTCGAGCAATCGAAGTGAAAGGGAATCCGTCTCATGGCAACTTGGGCAATTGTTGGAGATGGTCATCCGGTGACGATATAATTTGTCTGCCGTAGGAAGAATTTCGTAAACCACCTCATAGGTCACGGCTATGCATTCCACATCAATGTGCGGAATGCTAAAACAGCTCCAAATACGTTTCCAAGGCAAATGTGGATATTTCACTTGGACATGTTGAGTAACAGAAACGGGTCGCCGAAGAGAAGCATAAACACGCTTCACAGAACGAAAATCACCACTAGCAACCTTCTCCGGTGGTAAAGTACTGAAAGCATGGTATGTTGCATGAAACAGCTGGGGAACCTTGTCATGTTCACCCTGAGTCCAAAACGATGCATACTATTGTAATACGGCATCCACAGGGTCACCTTGATCATCCAAGGCAAACAGAAGTAGTTTAAGCATTAATGCTTAGGACTGTAGCCACATCCAGTAATTCCCAGCCGCCCTGGCCCTTAGGGAGACGCAGTTGAGTATGCGCAATGCGGTAGAGCTTCTCAGTCCAAATAATATAACCCATTACCTGTTCAATTCTTTGGCGATGGCGTTTCGTTGGTGGCAAAACATGAGAAGGAACCAAATTCATCTCAACGCAAAATAGATACAGAACCATATCCACTGTACCAAATTCAACAACCGGGTTTTCTGATTATACATGACAGCACGTAAGGCATAATGCGAGATGTCCAATTGTACTCCCTCATGTCTGACACGTTGTCACTGAAGCAGATCCCTAAAATCTTTGCTCGCTGCATAACAGGAATACCTAAAGCAAAGGTATCTGGAGGCAGCATTCCATCCGCTAATATTTCAGACTTCCGCAAATTAAATGTCATGCTAGTGCTGTAGTGCTGTAAACAATTCCTCAATTGAAGAACATTTTGATGTGTGGTAACCAGCACAGTAACACCATCTGCATTTGCTCGCACCGCAAGTCTCTGCCCATACACATCGATTCCAGTAAGAGTAGATTGCAGCCGTCGAAGCAACGGATCAACATACAGGGCGAACAATATCATCGACATGGGACAACCTGGGTGCACGGAGCGTTTAACTGGTATAGCCTCAGTTAAAAATCCTTTGCAGAGATCCTTGGAGAACGCAACACCATACAGGGCTCTGACTAGGATTGCAAGCTTTTTAGGCACGTTCAAAACCTCCAAGCGTTTCCATAGCCTTACGTGAACAACACAGTCGAAGGTTTTTTTAAGGTGTAAGTTTATGATACCAGCAGACTTCTCTTCCTGTGTACAATGCAATATACATTCGCTCACAGACCCCAACGTATGGTGAATAGTCGCTCCTTTATGTACTGCAACCTGGAACTCACTAATCATATGTGGGAGTATGTTTTGCATACGAGCACCAATGATTTTCACAAATAACTTGTAATCACACTTCAATAAAATGATTGGTCGAAAACCCTGTGGTGTCTAAGGCTTAGCACTCTTCGGAATCTGCACGATTATACCATCCGCAAAAGTGGGTGGCACGCTCTCTGCATCCCACATTTCCTGGAACACTTGAAGCATTTCCTTCCGAATATAAGGCCAGCAGAAGTTGTAAAATTCATATGGAAGGCCATCAGGTCCTGGGAATGCTTGCATTTGGATGCCTGAACCAGAAAACCAAGTGCAGAATTGTTACGAAAATATTGAAGAAAGACAGATTTTGTGTCCAGACTATGGTTGCTATTAGTATGTGAAAGAAATAAACAAGTATAAAATCAGAATATTTGCTCGTCTGCATTGTATTTAGCACACTGCTATGAGAGCAAATACATTTTGAAACATCAATGTCATGTTAAATTCTACTACCAACACAAGTTTGAAACAATTACACAATTAACTTGAAGTACTTTCCAGTAGTAAACGGCATTCTGAGCTAATATTATCCTTACTTGTCTTATTACTTTCCCTACATAGTACATGGTTCATAGGTAGAGAAGGTATTGCTCTCCACTCAAAAATCAAATACAGAGATTTCACCGGAAATAGGTGTTTTAGGGTCCCCTGTATCCAAAAACAGTATTTTCAGTAAAAGGTCCGTGTGTGTCAATGTGTGCGTGTGTCTGTGAACACATTAACTCAAAAACGAAAATTACCAAACGGCATTTAAGTTTAGTATCTTCTATGGATGCAACAAATATTTTGAAAAAAAGTCCCCCTACCTCAAATTACCTCTTGCTTGGAAAAAAAATCGAAAATTTAAATTTCATCAAAAATGGCTCTAACGATTTTGAATAAAATTAAGCATATTAAAACTAGTATATGGAAAATCAAATGTATATCTTGAATTTTCTGGGAACGGCTTCTAAAGACCTCTTTATTTTGAATGAATTTTACTGAATTTTGCGTAACTGCTAAATCGTAAGAGATAGACAAAAACTTACTGCACAAAAAATGTAAATCATATTAAAATACACAATTTATATTAGATACTTTTTTTTGTGGAATTGGCCAGTTTTGGCATATTCCTTGTTGTCTGTTTCATATTTAAAATATTTTAACTTTTCTCACAAGGAAAGTTGTAAGCTCCTTGCCCTGCAAAGAAACGGATTTCAACCTTATGGCAACCAGCTTTTAAACGATTTAACATCATTTTAGCCTTGTGTGTTCCCTTATTTGCCTTCTAATTACAACAAAGCAAATAGTTAAGACAATTTCTGCTGATGGTAGATAGTAGATAGAAGTATATCCTTTTTAAGAATAATTTGCTAAGTAGATGTAGAGATAGTCATGTAAATGGAGCGCATCAGAGTTTTATTGAAAATAATTCAGATAACAAAGTTAATTATAATCATGCTACTCAAATGGTTAGCATATGTTTATCTTTTTTATTATAAACCTGTCAGATAGCTCACTGATTATTTCCGGAAGTCGCCGACGTTTTGCTGTATTCCTGTGAGCGTGTCTCTTCGGTCAATGAATGTGTCGAAATAAAAAATGACAGATATGTGTTAATTACACGTGGGGTAAAACACAACGGTGCAATTTTTCGCTGTTTCTCTCTAATTTATCTCATTCATAGTTTTCATATAGCTCCAGAAGTGCAAATGATATTTACTCTGTATTCTTAAACATATGGAGGCCTTGTGACGTATCTAGCTTTGATACTAGAAATAATGGTAATATGTCAAAAATCCAACTAGTTTTTTCTCGTAGTGATAACACTAGTGCCAGTAATAACGCTGCTTTTATTCATAGTGTCACTAATTGAGGCAGCAAGTGAAGGAAGAAGAAAAAATAGCGCCTTTAGGAACACTACTAATCAATTCCATCATATAATACGTAAAGTGTTTGTGGCTGTTTTTGGATGTGGCTTTGAAGGGGAAGGAGGAAGTTAGGTTACCGGTTAGCTTAGGAAATGGTTTTTAGGATCTCAGGGATTGATTTTATGCGGGGTGGAACGTCAATGAAACGCGTCCCCCTGGTCGTTCCAAGAGCCTCGGCTAAACCCCCAACAAATAAAATATTTCACCTTTCCCGTCACGCTAATCTCCCTCCTAATTTCCTTCCCACGTGAATCAAATTCCCTTACATCGCGGACTTGTAAACTGTCGTTATGCCACGAGTTATAACGGGACGCGGGTTCACTACTGTCAGACGTTCAAGTGTACATCGTATTTTTCGGAGCTCCTTCGGCTAGACAACAGTCTATTCGCCGCCCATTTTCTAAGATGTGCCTAGACTTTAGTTATTTCGGTTCTTTTCACCGATTTAATTGGCTGAGGATATGTTGTCTTTTTATATTCTGTCGCGTTTTCACTGGGTCTCACAATTTTACATTCCACGCTATGTTCTTAGGGCTATTAACATTTTAACACGCCTGATTACACATTCTGTGTTTGGTGGAGCGTGAATTTCGCCTGGGTATTTCCACTTATTGTCTGCAGCTCTGAACTTCTAGGTTTTGAAATACCAGTCTCTATTCTTCCCTAATGACCCGTCCTGGCCTTCTCGTGCTGAACTCATGAGGTTTCTTACTTTTAAGCGAAATTATTTTAACTTTCCGTTTTCCTTTTAGCACAACTAGTTTTATATAAGTAGTTTTGATTCTGTTTCATTCTTCATTGCGTTTTATTTATTACATTATTTATTTCCTTAAATTACCTCAGTTTATTAATTCTATTTTTCCTGCTTATTTATATAATGTGTTATGTTTCATTCGTTTCTTTTCAATTTTTATTATCAACTTACACTTATTTATCGGTCTGGTTTTATCACTTCAGTTTCAATACATGGAAACCAATAAAATAGGGAAGAAACCTGTCATTGAAACTGCTAAATCAGTAGGATTAAGCATCAGTAAATGTGCACAGAGGACATCTGGAAACAAAGTTAGGGACGGTAAATACTTTCATATGCGACATAGTTCGTAGACAGGTGTGTAGGTTTCATAAACCAGGGCAGACACCATCATGAACTTCAAAAGTGTGCGATTTTCCTGAAAAAGGGATTTCTTTAGACAATTGAGTAAAGTTAGGGTTCCGCTTTCGCTCGTTAAATTCGTGATTATGGAATGCCCAGCTCAAAAGACGAAATGATCAGATTCATGGAAGAACATAATTTAGAACTACCCAGCCCAGTTCCTATAAAATCCGTGCGTTTGGAGAAAACTTTACAGGAAGTGTATGTAATAGTCAAAATAGCAAAATATCATGGCCTCTTCAGGTTACCACAATATCACTGTTGTCTCAATCCAATTTAGCTGATATAGGCACGCCTTAAAATGCCGTAGGAAAGCGGAATGTGACTCTCTCTATAAGGGACAGTGTGTACAAAGTGTTGAGAAATGAAATGAAATGTTTCATTTATTTAACTCTTTGGTTCTCCTGGTCCAAGTCTAAATTGGGAGTGAAAGACCGCTTAATTTTGCTCAGAGGCCTCTCTATCAGGCTTGAGGTTCTTTTTGGTGCCTTAAATCTACGACACGGGACCAACGGCTTTACTTCCCTTCCAAATGAAGTCATGCTAAAGATTTTTAAGCTCGAAAAACTCCATCGTCCTCCGCCGGGTTTGAACCCGCGACCTTGTGTATATGAAATTAGCATGGTAACCATGGAGGGCGACAAAAAACAGTGTTGAGAGAATTTATACCGAATATAGATTAGTGTGTGGGAAAGATGTGTTCAGCGCGCCATGCAAAAGAGTGAAAATTTCAATAGCGGGATGTTTCACACAACAATGCTACGTTTGGGATTTATGTGAGTGAAAATGACATAGACAATGAGGAAAGTGAAGACACACCGTAATGTAAGTAGAAAATGTGGTTAGAGTTACTAGCACTATGTAGTTGTACTTAATAAGAACCTTGCTAATGTTATGAATCACTTGGTACTCTAAAATAAACATCCATGCGTGTAACACGTGTTTATTTGGAGAAAACGTGACAACATTGCTTTCTGCGGCATTGAATATCTGCAATATTATGCCGCTATAATACACGTTTCAGCAGCACGATAATACATGTGTTTTCAAGGAGACGCTAACATATAGAATAGTGTAAGGGTCTTATTCGTTCGTATGACTTTGTTAATTATTCACACTAATAGATTAACATGCTATCGAAAACACAGTATAAATCTCATGTTCATGTTTGCAATTCTTTGGAATTACACCACAATATCAATATTCATATCCAATTACAAAGCAACGGGAATAATCTAGTAGAAGCCGAACTACAGTACACTGCTGCATGCTAATACACATTACGCTAAAATGACATTCTTGGTAATAAAGTTAAAATTGTCAACCATTGCTTTAAGCAGCAGTCACCTGTTGCCACTTGGTTGATGAAAGCACATCGACTCAACTACACAGACTTCTGGTGAATATCATCAACTTCAAGGTAGGCTATCTGAGAATAAATATTTACAATAGGACTTTTCAAATAAGGTTTCTGGGCCCCTGTAATGTGGAAGTAGCATATCTACCTCACATTCAAAAAGTCGCGAGTTTGAAACTCGTTTAGGCTGAGTTACTCGGATAGGTTTTTTTTTTTTTTTTTTTCGTGATTTTCCCTTATCCTTAGACTATAAACTTTAAGCTCTATGATTTTTTTGAGTATCATTTCACCTATTTCATTCATTATCGATATGACCAAACAGGCTATAGGGTGTTAAGCTTTTAAAAAAGGAAGAAAATGTGCCATTCATCGAACATGCTCTGCAAGGTATTTTTACAAAACATTATTCCTTTATCTACATCGTAGTAATCCAAATAAACATTAGCTGAAATGGTTGTTTTAGCTCGTTCTAAGTATAAGAGGAATAAGTTAATACACTAAACTATAGTCATATCTTTTATAAGACCGGCCATATGTGAAGCAATCGAAATTCGGTTCACTTTGCGCAGCCAGGAGTAAAACAACAGAGACGAAGCGAAAGATGAACTACCATTTGGGAAACGTTTAATCAGCTTAAAACTGAAAGCAATTAGAAGGAGTATCTTGGAAACTGTTATCCTAAAAAATAAATTAATTAAATAATTTATATGAGAAATTTTCTGTTAATGCAATCTATATTGTTTTGTATACTAAGATTATTTCTTCTCTTTTGGTTCACCAGTTATGCATAATACACCCAGAAAGAAGAGACCTTGAGAGATTCTTCCCAGAAAATTCCCATGTAAATATAATATATAGTGTTTTAATCAAAAGCTTTTTGTGCCATTTTTTAGAAAAAACAAAATCTTAAAAATCCGTGTAAAAGGTGAAGGAATTTTCTTAAATATCTCCGCATCGCGTCCTGAAAGATACTAAACGTAAGTATCAAATTTCGTATTTAAAGGCCCTTTAGTTTTTGAGGTATGCTGTCTACACAAACACACACATACACACAGACAGGTTTGGATTCAGGGATCTCAAAATATATATTTCGGTGAAATCTCGATTTCGAGTTTTAGAACGGAATACAATACTTTCTTCTATACTATGCACATAGTTGCGTAGAGAATGTAAAAATGATTCTCGCTGAAGACAAATAATTGAACATATAAGTACTTTAAAATATCTGGGCTCCACAATATCAATAAGTAACAAAATGAGAATATTGAAAAGCTTGAAGTATTGAATGAAATATATCTAGGCATTGAAAGATATTCTGGGAAAAATGCCAATTTAAGGCTATAATAACATAGCAACGTAACCAGCGTTGAAATATGCAAGTAAAAAGTGAGTTAATAGGGAGAATAATATCAACGTTGTACGTTGCACTGATAAAATATTTAATATATCTACTTGAAGTCACTAAAGCAGACAGACCAAAAATCTGCATTTCAGAGAACAGCTACTAGAAGAGTAAGAAGGGTAACCATGCTCCTCCCAACAAAAACATCTGACGTCTTCCATTCACATGACTTTCTCTGCAATAAATGTTCTTTTAAGAACCTTATTCCTCTATTTACTTAATTCTAATTGAGATAAAGACTAATAGCAAAGATCTCATTACTTGCTAACTTGTAAGTATGAGGGAAATAACGGAGTATCATAGGCTAAGCCGATAGTCAATTTTTTTTTTTTAAAACTGATTGCTATGAGATTCAAGTACCTTTGTTTGCATGGAAAGGAGTTGAACATTTTCCATAAGTATTTTAAAGCTGAAACCAATTAACTCAGAAACGGCCAACTCCATGATAAAATGCATATAACGGAAATTGTGTGTTTCAACGAGATCTACATTTTTTAAAGTAAGTTTCTGCGTATCTGTTACGGTATACTAGTTATGCAAAATTCCGCAAAACTCATCCACAATAGCCATGTTTTCAGAGGCTATTCCCAGAAAATTGAAGATATACATTTTGTCATGTAAATATCTGAAATATAAGAGTTTTTAATCAAAATAGTTAAGAGTTAATTTTGAGCAATTCAAAAATTTCTAAAAATATTCAATGTAAAAGTTAGTTGGGGTGGGGGATTTTCTTAAAACTCTTCGTGTCGCATCCTTGGAATATATCTATCTTAAATGCCAAGTTTGGTATTTATCGGTATTTTCGTTTCTGAACTGTGCAGATAGACAGACACACACAGAGTTTTTCTAAAAGTTCTTTTTTTGGACTTAGGTGATCTCAAAACATGTATTTCTGGTGAAATCTCGGTATCGAATTTGTGAGTATTACAATACCTTCTCTATTCACTATGTATATAGTACGTGCAGAGAAACTAAAAAAAGAGTGAAAAGACCAAGTATTAAAGATGATTTATCCAAGATTTTTTACGAAGTATTGCTTTATAGACCATTAAAAAGGGACAAATTGGATTATCCCCAAAAAGATAGATTGCTCAGTTTGAAAATTAGTGCGGCCTTGGAAGACGAGGATCTCTGGTCTCTCACAGTTTGTATTTTCCTTCAGACCAACAAACATTTCTCTCTTGCTGCAGGTAATGTAATGGTGCCTTTAAACCTGGTTTTTCAAAGGTGGCCAGCGATATTATCTGATGTTGAGTAGAAAGGATTTTATTTTTTTAAGTTTTTGTTCCACAAAGCCATGTTTTTCCTCGCCTCGAGGTTGATTCCGGTTACCTGGCAACGGTAGGCAGAAGCCGTGGATTTCTAAGTCTCTGGATAAGCCTGCCCTTCTCCAGCATATATGGGGGAGCATGTTTATAAAATAACTATTTGAAAACACTCAGATAATTCAACTCAATCTCAGTGTAGGCCTGAAATATTCTTAAAATTGAGGTCTTTAACTGCTGCGGTTCTTTGCGTCCAATTCTATATTGGGCGTGTAAAACCGCTTAATTTTACTCTAATACAAATTTTATCAGGCTTGAAGTTTGTTTACGCTAGCCCGAGGTTAGCATTTCACCCCTTAACACGGAGGTCGACATGCCCCTGAAAGGGAATATAATTTGGTCATGCAGGCTTTTAGGAATATATGTGCAGATATTTGTATTGGTAATTGAGGAATAGTGTTCTAGACAGCATTACAGCAATATTTGCTTCACTTGCGAATTTCTGTTTTTACTTGTTATATTTTAGGATGGTGGGTACTTCCAAGTAGGCGTGGCACATTCAAGATACACTGTTTATTTTGTGACAGTATATTAGTAAGACGCGTATATTACTAGTTCAATCATTAGTTTTGTACATATTTAATATAAGAAATATATGTTTCAGTAGAACGCAGAACCTTAGGGTGTATAAGCTCGCATTGTATTCTTCAAGGCTACTTATTTTGTTAAAAATAACAAGAATTTTAGAGCATTGGGGACACAAGTAACAACCCCAAGTTTAAAGGAAGGTATTTTCCCTTATAATTTGGATAGAGGGACTTTCTCATTGTAGATAGGGGTCACGTGGAATATAAAGAAAAATCCCAGACAGTCACGTGACAACGCTACTTTTCGCGCCTCTTTCCAGCCAATCAAAAAGGCGGGCAATATTAGGATCTTTTGGTATATAAATGATGCGCGTACAAGAAATCACAGGTAGTGTAAGAAATACTCAATGTAAGAAATGTGACGACACACAATGTAAGAAATCGCGCGGCGCCCAGTGTAAGAAATTGGCTTGTTATAAGAAATCTGACGGCGATGAATAGTAAGAAATACGCATGAATTATGGGTGAGAAACGTTAGATTAAAAGTGAATCTGACGGGCAACTATTATCGTAAATGTTAAACGGACTGTGTAACTTAAGATTACGGAGATTGTAAAATTATAAGAACTTAGTAAGAGTGGAACTAGCACTTTAAAGATTAGGTCATCAAGTTCGCGATCGTTTATGTCGGGAGTCGCTCGCAGTGTTAGTGCCTCAAACCAGCAACAGATCATCAATAAAAGAAGTATCAGTGAAATTAAGAGAAATTTATCTTATATTTGAGTCTACTACGTATTATACACCTATGTTATTCTTTTCCCTCTGAGCAAGAGACACCTCATGGTCTACAAGAACGAGTTTAGCCAGTGCAACAAAGGGAATCTGCAAGGTATGTACACTGTTAATGTAGAGAATTTCACGAGCACTAAACCTCGACCAACACCAAGTAACTCACTCATGATAGCGCCATATTGGTGCACAAGGCAAATAACAGCGACAATTTTCCTTTAGATAGCGGGTCGGAAGGGGTAACATTGAGCACCATAACTGATGTATCGAACTGACTTTGCATGCCTTCCGCACGACTAATGACTCCACATTACCTCGGCCAGCAGCTCAGTATTCAGCTGTTAAAATATGGAACCAAAACAAAATATACTATCCTGACAGGGTTCATTTTGTTACGCAGTTTAAAAGTGCAAAACACATCAGACACTAAACTACATGATTGGTTTGCGGAAAAATATTAGATGCAGAGAAAAGAGTTGATGTGTTCCATTCACATGACTATCTCTACAACTCTACAAACATATTGTTAAAACGCTTATTCTTCAAATGTTAATAGAGAAAACATTACCAGAAAGGCCCTATTACTTGCTTCCTTATAAGTAGAAGAGAAATAACGGAGTACCATAGGCTAAATCTTTTAAAAGCAGGTTGCTATGTGATTGAAGTTCCTTTGATTGTGTGGACAGGAGTTGGCAAATTCCTGTTTGAGAAAAGTATAAGTGTTTTAAAGCTGAAACCAATAACAGGGAATATCTCAGAAACGATTTACTTAACGCAAAATGGTGTATAGCAGAAATTGTGTGTTTTAGCCTACTCTACATTTTTATGTGATAAGTTTTTGTCCATCTCTTACGGTTTAGCAGTTATGCAAAATTCCGTAGAATTCATCCAGAATAAAGTAGTCTTCAGAGACTATTCCCAGAAAATTCAAGATATACATTTTAGTTGTCAGATTAATATCTTTAATATACGATATTTTAATCCAAATCGTTAGTGCCATTTTTGTAAAAATCAACATTTTCTAAAATTTTTCCATATAAAGGGTAGTTGGTGTTGGGGGACTTTTCTTGAAAATTCTCGTGAGATTCTAAACTTGAATACCAAGTTGGAATTTAACGATTTTTCGTTTTGAGTTATCGTGTTCACAGACACACAAACACACTGACATACTGTCACACGGATACACACACGGACCTTTTTCTAAAAATGCTTTTTCTGGATATAGGGGATCCTAAAACATATACTTGTGGTGAAATCTCGGAATCGAATTTTTGGATAGGATGCAATACCTTCTATATATATATATATATATATATATATATATATATATATATATATATATAGATTATGCACATAGTGCGTGTAGAGAAAGTGCGAGAATAACCATAACTATATCCCTAACATTTTGTTAGGAATACTAATGTAAGACAGTTAATCTTCAATATGAGATGAGGAGTATTGGATGCAAAATCAACTATCAACAACCGTTTGTCACATATCGAGGACCAGGTTAGGGTAAGCAACGCAGGAAGATTCCTCGCGCACTGCAACGTATTTTGCATATATTACCATATACCCTCAAAAGAAGTACTCCCAGGAGATAACAGGCCACAGCCAGGCCACAGAGACACGCGGAAGTCGCTAGCAGTTCCTGGTTCGAAGATCCGTCCCATTACTGAAGCAGTCCAGAGAGGGTGAAGAATCATGTGTTCACTCAAACAGCTCTCACCCGGGAATTCATTCCTTAGAGAAAGCATCCGCGCCATCTGTTCGGCATTGCCTCATGTCAGGATACTGAAACATAAAGGAAGGGAATGAAGCGAAATTATGGAAATGAATTCTTGGTAGAGAAGAAAAATTCCAGTAACGCCTTCCAACCAGAAGCAGACAAAGAAAAAAACCTTTTTCAGCTTAGGTGGTTAACGTAAATACTAATAACATTCACGTGATTATGAATTTGCATTATAGTGAATGATGAAAGGTGTTGAGAGAGCCAAAGAAAAAACCAATTTATTGTCCTCTTATATACTCAAAGGCAGTAAAACAGAAAAGAAAAAATTTCAAGTGTTTTTTAAGATGTCAAATCATATTGTCATTTTACAACAAAAGTATTTGGTTATCACCTCCCCAAAATGTCACTTTCCTATAAGCTTATTTAAACATTTCAATGTTATTAAACAAATGACACACTATATATGCTGCTGAATGTGCATTCTGTCGTTTATCAAACGAAAATAGTAAAACAGATTTCACATTTTCATTTACCTGATTGTAGAACGCCCATTTTGGGTACTTATATTTGAAATTTCTAATCGGCTGGTTATATTGTTGTATATTCAATTTTATTTTGAGTAATTTTTAATATGGATCCGTGTTACAAATAGTTCGCTTGTGCTGTGTAGGGAACTAGTGTACACTGTATAGCAAGAGCTAAAATCATCTGAAAAACTGGCCCACTCCTCAGAAAATAGGACTGCGGTTTTGCGAAGAAAAGCCCTACAGCATACACAGGTTTTCCGTAAACTGTTTTATTTCTGCCTGTGGCATGTTGGTATGTCGTTTTAAACACATCTGCGTTAGTAGTTAACAGTTTCTAAATACCCTGAAGTTGAGCTGATGTTTCTTAATTTATACTATGGTATTCCCTTACTCATAAATCATGAGTATAAACACCTTTATATTATCATTCAATTTGTGTGGTTCTGGTACACTATTGTACAAAAGTTGAACATAATTTGTGATACAGGAAATGAAAGGGAAAAGTGAGCACCATTGAAACGACAGACAACTGAAAATCTGAGGTTTTGCACCAAATCTATATTGTTTCTATTACTAAACATATATTTGTCTTTTCTATATATAAGTGGTATAATTTTTATAATTTTTTTCCTACGACATTTTAAATTCTGGGTTGTTATATAAGCATAAAATTCTCCAATTTTTCTAGTGGTGAACGCATTTATTCAGCCCCGTTTCTCAAAACTACGATACATTTTTTTGTATAAGAAGTTCATTGTCCAGCAGTTTTGACCAGGTTGTTATGAAATTTTAAGTATACGCTATAATTAAGTAGTGAATAGTTAAGCACTTTTACAATAAACATTAAAAATAGCATTCTTTTTTATTTCTTTTATTTACAAGATGAGGATTCACCATATTACTGTATGTTTTGCTTTTCTTAGTTAACAGTTAATAAAGTGAAAACTATTTGAAATAGGTTTCTATTATGGTGCAGAGAATAATATTAATCATGGAAATATGGAAATATAATGGCCAAATTTGAAACCTGTATCATTGAAAATATGTCTTACATACACATGTATTTCCTCAGCTGTTCTATACACAAATGTCTTCCAAAATATTAGATATTCTTCTTCCTGCATCATGCTAATCGAGATTTGCATATGCGGAATGTTCTTAATACTCAGTTGTTTTTTTTTAAGTATAGGGGAACTAATAGAATGGACTATGCTAAGGGGATAGTAAAAGTTTAATCTTTTAAAAATTCGATTCTTATTCAAATTTGCTTCTTTGCTTGGCCAGAAATAACAAAAAAACAAACAGGGACCACTTTCTGGGAGAACCATATAAGTACTTTAAAAATGAAACCAACAGCATGATTACCTCCAGAACAAAAATGTAAAATACATAAACTGGGTATTTTGACGAGATCTGCATGTTTTGTGTATTAAACTTGTGTCTATCTCTTATGGTTTACCAGTAAGTCATTTAGAATGAAGAGAAGTTCACAGAGGCTATTTCCAGGAAATTCGAGATATACATTCTATTTATTATGTGACTATCTGTGATATACGGTATTTTAATCAAAATTGTTAAAGGAATTTTTGAGAAAATCAAAAGGTTTGAACATTTTTTCATATAAGGAATAGCTGAAAATCTACTTGTCCACCCCTTGGAAGATACTGAATTTAAATACCAACTATATACGTTGTACATAAGCGCTAGAGAAGGTGAACATCTGATCTGTTACTTTTCCATGACTTTCTCTAGCTGTTTTAAAAACAAACTTCTTTCAAAGGTTATTTTTCTTTCTACACCATGCGAATCGATAAGTATTAGCAGAATGTTCTGATTACTTAGTTCCATATAAGTAGAAGGGAACTAAAGGTATACACTATGCTCTCGCAATAGTGAAATGTTTTAAAAGCAGTCGTTATGCGATTGTCATAAAAATGCTTTTCCTTGCCTGGCCAGAAGTAAAAACAAAAGAAATATGAGCGACTTTTTGTGTGCCTAGTTTGAGGGGATGGGAGATTATCTTGAAAATCTCCGTGTCGCATCCTTGGGAGATATTGAGTTTAAATACCATATTTCGTATGTAATGGACTTTTTATTTTTAAAGAAAACACAGAAAACACACAGATACACTCACACTGACCTTTTTCTAAAAATGATATTTTGGATTCATAAGCCTTCATAACATATATTTCCAGTAAAACCTGGATTTTTAATTTTTACTCGGAATACAATATCTTCTCTATCTACTATGTACGTTGTAGATATGCGCTAGAGAAAGTATAAAGCTGATGTGTTCCATTCACATTGCTGTCTATAGCTGTTGCGCAAACAAACTTTCCTTACAAAATATTATTATTTTATTTGCATTAACCTATTCGAGAAAATCTTTACCAGAAAAGGTCCTATTACATGCTTCATTCTAAGAAGGAAAATAAGGGAATGCACTAGGTTAAAGCCATAATCTAATCCTTTAAAAGTCGGTCGATATGTGAACATTTGAAGTCGGTTCGCTTTGCTTTGTCAGAAAAACAAAAGAGAGATGTAAAGAAAGGTGATTCCGTTTCAGAAAAAAATCTGATGTTTCATTCACATGACTTTCTCTGTATCTCTGTAATAAATTATTGTTAAGAAGCTTATTCTGCTATCTACTTCATGATAATCGAGATATACATTAGCAGAATGTTCTTATTACTTGGTTCCTTATAAGCAGAAGGCAACAAAAGGAATGCCCTAATCTAAAGTGATAGTCAAATGTTTTAAAATCTGTCATTAGAGATTGTCATTGCAAACCGCTTCTTTGCTTGGTCAGGAGTAGAACAAAAGAAAAACAGAAATTTCCTGTCTGAGAAAAGTAAAAGTACTTTACAATTGAAACTAATAACAAGAAATATCTCGGAAACAGTTAACTCACACAAAAAAAAAAAAAAAAAAAAAAAAAAAACGCAAAGAAAAGCTGTGTGTTTTGACGAGACCTACATTTTTTGTATAGTAAGTTTTTGTCTATCCCTTAGTGATCAGTAGTTAAGTAAAATTCATCCAAAATAAAGAGGTCTTCAGAGGCTATTCACAGAAAATTCAAAATATACACTTTATTTGAAATGTAAATATCTTTAATATATGGGAATTTAATCAAAGTCATTAGAGGCATTTTTTATAAATTTAAAATTTACGAAAATTTTTCTTGTAAAGGGTAGTTTGTGGTGGGGATATCTTCTTGAAAATGTTCGTGCCGCATCCTTAGAAGATACGAAGCCTAAATACCAAGTTTGGTATTTAACAGTATTTTATTTTTTGAGCTATGCTGTCCACACACACACACCCACATAGATAGATAGTAACACATTTTTTTCTAAAAATGCTTTTATCAGACTCGGGGGACCGCAAAACATATACTAATGAAGAAATATCGACAGTGAATTTTTGGGTGGAATACAATACCTTCTCTATCCACTATGCACGTTGTACATATGGGCTTGAGAAAGTAAAATTACTCAGCTCACAGTCTACTTGTACTACGCAGTCACACTATGATTCTGAAGTAAATGTTTATTACATCAATTTGTGCACAACAAAGCTGAAGAATGCAGTAACACCAACCATTTTAACGTATTTATTATATTATTTTCTCCACTTAGTACATAGTACACCAGATAGATAGGTTGTTGCACTGCACAAAAAATTCGATATTGAATTTCACCGTAAATATATGTTTTAGGATCACCTATATTAAAAAACAGAATTCTTTTGAAAAATCTCCGTGTGTGTGTACACGTGAGTGTATGTATGTATAGGGGTGCAGGTATGTGTGTTCCTGTGTCCGTGAAGACCTTAACTCAAAACCCAAAAGTCAGTAAAATACCAAACTTGGTATTTATGTTTAATAGGTTTCAAGGATGCGACAAAAACGATTTTTTGGAAAAATCACCCACCCACACCAGATCACCTTTTACATCAAAATTCGAAAATGTTGATATTCTCAAAAATGGGTCTAACGATTTTTATCAAAATGTCACATGTCTAATGCATTTTGACGACAAATAAAACGCATATCTTGAAGTTTCTGAGAATGGCTTGTGAACATCTCTTTACTATGGAGGTCTTTTGTTAAACGTTGAGCCGTAAGAGACAGACAAATACTATACAAAAAATCTGATGTGTTCCATTCACATGACTTTCTCTACTTCTGTGTAACAAATTATTGTTAGTAAGTTTATTCCTCTATTTACTTCATACTAATCGAGAACAAATTAGCAGAAATTGTCTTATTCCTTGCTTCCTTGTAAGTGGAAGCGAAATATGAGAGTACCATAGATTAAAGTGAAGCCAAAAGCTGGTTGCTAAGTGACTGAAGTTCCTTTGTTTGTATGGACACGAGTAGACAAATATATGTATGAGAAAAGTACAAGTTTTTCAAAGCTGAAACCAAAAAAAAAGAACTATCTAAAAAACGATTAACTCCTCGAAAAAAGTGTATATAACATAAATTGTGTGCTTTAATGTGCTCTACATTTTTGTGCGGTAAGTTCTTGTCCATTTCTTACGGTGTAGCAGTTATGTAAACCTCATCCAGAAAAAAGTAGTCTTCAGAGGCTATTCCCAAAAAATTCAAGATATATATATTATTTGTCAGGTAAATATCTTTAATATACGATATTTTAATCAAAATCGTTACAGTCATTCTTGAGAAAATCAAAATTTTCGAAAAAAGTTCTATGTAAGCGTAGTTGGGGGTTGGGGGATTTTGCTGAAAATCTTCGTGTCGCATTCTTGGAAGATACCAAACAACTTAAATACCAGGTTTTAACAAAACCTACATCTTGTGCAGTATGCTTTTGTCTCTCCGTTAGAGCTTACAGCTATACAGAATTCAAGAAATAGATCCTAAATGAACGAGTCTTCAGAAGCTATTCTCAGCAAATTCGAGATTTACTCTTTACTTTAATAAAAATCATAAGTGCCATTTTTGAGAAAACAAAATTTTCAAATAATTTTCCCTGTAAACAGTAGTCTGGAGTGGGGCGATTTTCTTCAACATCGTCATGTCGCATCCTTGGAAGATACTAAACATAAATACCAAGTTTAGCATTAAATGGCTTTTTACTTTTTTAACTATACTGTCCACACACATGGATCTTATTATAAAAATGATCTTTTTGTCTCACGGGGCCTCAAAACATATATTTCCTGCAAAATCTCGATTTCAAATTTTTGGGTGAAATACAATAATCTTTACTATACACGTAGAAAAAAGATGTGATGTGTTCCATTCACATGAATTTCTCTACATCTCTACAACAGATTGTTTAAGAGCTTATGCTTCTATTTATTTATGCTAATGGACAACAAATTAGTAGAAGTGGTGTTATTACTTGCTCGCGTGTAAGCAAAGCGAAATAAGATTAAAGTGATAGTCAAAGCTGGTTACTATTTGACTGAAGTTCCTTTGTTTGTATGGACACGAGTAGACAAATTCCTGTATGAGAAAATTGTTGAATTTTTTAAAGGTGAAACCAAAAACAGGGAATATCTAAAAACTACCAATTCCACTAAAATGAAGTATGTAGCATAAATTGTGTATTTTAATGTGCTCTACAGTTTTTACAGGGTAAACTTTTGTCCATCTCTTACGGTTAAGCAGTTACGCAAAATTCCGTCAACTTCATCTAAAATAAAGTAATCTTCAGTGGCTATTTCCAGAAAACTCAAGATATGCATTTTATTTCTTAGGTAAATGTATTTATTATACGATATTTTAATTAAAACCGTTAGAGCCATTTTTGAGAAAATCAAAATTTTCGAAAAATGTTCCATGTAAAGCGTATTTTGGAGTGGGGCAATTTTTCTCAAAATCATCGTGTCGCATTCCTAGAAGATACTGAACTTAAATACCAAGTTTGGTATTTTACTCACTTTTGGTTTTTGAGTTATCGTGTTAAGAGACACACGGACACACGGATACTCGGACACACACGCGCACGCGCACACACACACACATACACACACACGATGTAAAGGGTAATTGGTGGTGGGGGGATTTTCTTGAAAATCTTCGTGTCGCATTCTTCGAAGATACCAAACCTAAATATCAAGTTTGGTTTTTAACGACTTTTCGTTTTTGTACTATGCTGCCCAAAGACACACACACGGAAATTTTTCTAAAAATGTTTTTCTTTGGATTCAGGGGGTCACAAACGATGAATTTCCGGTGAAATGTCGGTACTGAATTTCTGAGTGCATTACAAAAAGCATTTCTGAAAATGCTTTTTTTCTTTTGGATACAGGGGACCGTACAACATATATTTCCGGTGAAATCTCGGTATCGAATTTTTGGGTGCAGTGCAATACCTTCTCTTATCCTTATGTACATTGTACATATGGGGTTAGAGAAAGTAAAAAGTCTGATGCTTTTCATTCACATGACTTTCTCTACATCTCTGCAAAAATATTATTTAAAAACTTATATAATTTCTATTTCCTTCATGCTAATCGAGAAAAAAAAAATAGCAGAAGTAGTGTTATTACTTGCTTACTTGTAAGTAGAAGCGAAATAGGAGTAACATAAGTTTAAGTGATAGTCAAAAGCTGGTAGCTGTGTGACTGAAATTTCTTTTGTTTGTATGGACAGCAGATGACAAATTCCTTTATGAGAAAAGTATGAGTTTTTAAAGCTGACGCCAATAATAAGGAATATCTCAAAAACGATCAACTCCATAAATTGTGTGGTTTAATGAGCTCTACAATTTCTGTTAAGTTAATTTTTGGCTATATATTACGGTTTACAAAATTCAGTAAAGATCATCCAGAATAAAGAGCTCTTTAGAAGTTATTCCCAGAAAATTCAAGGTGTACATTTTAATTGGTGTGTAAATATCTTAAATATAAGTGATTTTAAACAAAATCGTTTGAGCCATTTTGGAGAAAATCTAAATTTTCGAATTTTTTCCATGCAAAGGGTAGTTTGGAGTGGGGGATTTTCTTGAAAATCTTCGTGACGCATCCTTGGAAGATACCAAACTCACATACCAAGTTTGGTATTTAACGGTCTTTTCGTTTTTTAGCTATGCTGCCCACAGACACACACACACACATACAGACATACACGCGGACATTTTTCTAAAAATACTTTTTTTTTGTATTAAGGGGGTTCCAAAACATTCATTTCCTGTGAAATCTCGGTATCGAATTTTAAGGTATATTACAATACCTTCTCTAGGCACTATGTACATAGTACGGGTATAGAAAGCAAAAATGTGCATACTTCAGAGCACGTGTAATAAACTGTATGTGTAATGAACCATGTTTTTAAGGGAGAAAGCTTGCGCTTTTAACATTAGCACCTTTGCACAATATTTCTGTGCCAATAAAGCTGATTTAAATATTAGGTAGAATCTGATTTGGATGCAAATAAATTCTGAAGAAGTTTGTTGGAACGGAAAGGTAAGAGAGGTTTATATCCCGCTTGTTTTACAAATGAGAGACTAAGGGCAGCTTTTGCAGCAAATATCTCTCAGAGCACCTCATAAATATTTAAAAGTACTTGTAATTGCTCTTGCAGTAACCAATGAGATGCTCAATTCGTATGTGCTCGTTTAGATTTCTAAGTACACTGGGTGAGGTGAAAACATCGCAGGATTCTAAAATTCTATTAGGAGAGCTTTTTACTTTCTCTACACGTACTATGTACATCGTGTATAGAGAAGGTATAGTAATGCACCCAAATATTCCATACCGAAATTTCACCGGAAACACATATTTTGGGTCCACCTTAATCCAAAAAAGCATTTCTGGAAAAATGTCGGTGTGTGTGTGTGTGTATGCGTGTGCGTCCGTGTGTCTGTGGACAAAAAAGCTCAAAAACGAAAAGACCGTTGAATATCAAACTTGTTATTTAAGTTTGGTATCTTCCTAGGATGCGACACGAAGATTTTCAAGAAAGTCCCCTCGCTCCCAACTATCCTTTACATGGAAATTTTTTCGAAAATGTTGATCTTCTTAAAAATGGCTCTAACGATTTTGATTAAAAGATCGTATATTAAAGATGCTTACCTGACAAATAAAATGTATATCTTGAATTTTCTGGGAATAGCCTCTGAAGACTACTTTATTCTGGATCAATTTTACGGAATTTTACATAGCAGCTAAACCGTAAGAAATAAAGAAACTTACCACACAAAATATCTAGAGCACATACAGACAAATAATTTATGTTAGATAATATTTTTCGTGGAGGTGATCGCTTTTGAGATATTCCTTGTTTTTGTTTTCACTTTTAAAAAATTTATACTTTTCTTATAATGTCCGTAAAAAGGAGCTTCAGTCACATAGCAACCAGCTTTTGGCAATCACTTTAACCTATGGTACTCCTACATTTTACTTCTACTTACAAGCAAGCAATTAATAAGACTATTTCTGTTAATTTTTTCCCGATTAGTATGAAGTAAATAGAAGCATAATTTTTAACAATAATTTGTTACATAGTTGTAGAGAAAGTCATGTGAATGGAACACACATGAGATTTTTATTTTATGGTTATCTCCACGTAGTACATCCGTGAGTACCCTCAAAAAGTGTTTGTGCTTTGGGACACAGAAGAGGAACGTTAATGAGGCTGAATAACAAAGCTTAATGTAAACGGTGAACGAGATAAGAAACATTCCATTCACATAACTTTCTCTATTATACTACAGTACAGTATTCCTACAAAAGCTTATTATTCTGTCTGCTTCTTGTTTATCAAGACAAACATTAACAGAAATAATTGTATTACGATATGATAATTTGAATCGTTTTTTCACAGAAACCGTGTGCAGTACAAGAGTTGGATAGTTAGAGTCAGGCTGAAAAATGCAATGCCATAGCTAGGATTTGAACCACGGATCTTCGGGTCCTTAGCCGGTTGCTCTGCCATTGAGCTACCAGGCCTACATTTGAATTCTGGGACTTAAAGTACTTACAACATTGTAAGTCGCCATAGGGAGTGTCATCTCAAAATAATTTGAGATCACCTTGTGGTTTACCGGGAAACAGCGAGTCAGTTGAGAAATCCAGTGTTATGTTGCCATGGTAGCTTTGTGGTAGAACAACCAGCCAGAGATCGGGAGATCAGTGGTTCAAATCTCGGCTATGGGATTGAAGTTTTAGTTGGATTCTATCTAACCGTATTACGACCGTACAACGGAATTAGGATATTCTGTAAGATGAATTGATAGTCATATCTTTCAGGAGCTGGTTGCTATGCGATGGATTTGAAAATCCCTTCTCATTGATTGACCAGGAAGATAAATGTGAATAGCGGCTTCACATTTGCGAAAAGTATAAGTATTGGCAAATTTAAATCTATAAAAAGCAATATCTTGAAAATGGTTGGCTCCAATAATATGTGTGTTTTGCCGAGATGATTTTTGTGTGGAAAGCGTTTGTCTCATGTTTTTCCAGTATTGCAAACGTCATTCAGCATGAACAGGACTACTCCACGACATTCAAGATATGCATTTTATTTTTACTTTCTCTATACGTACTATATACATTTTATAGAGAAGGTATTGTATTGTACCTAAAAATTCTATACCGAAATTTCACCGGAAATATATGTTTTGAGACACCCTGAATCCAAAAAGAGCATTTTAGAAAAAATAGCCATGTGTGTGTGTGTGTGTGTGTGTGCCTGTGGGCAGCAGAGCTCAAAAATGAAAAGACCGTTAAAAACCAAACTTGGTATTCAAGTTTGGTATCTTCCAACGATGCGACACAAAGATTTTCAAGAGAATCCCGCCACCCCAAACCACCCTTTACGTGGAAAAAATTTCGAGAATTTTGATTTCTTCAAAATGGCTCTAATGATTTTGATTAAAGTCAAGTATATTTAAGATATTTACTTAACAAATAAAATGTATATCTTGAATTTTCTGGGAATAGCCTCTGAAGACTACTTTATTCTGGGTAAATTTTGCATAACTGATAAACCGTAAGTGATGGACAAAAACTAAGCTTACAGAAAACGTAGAGCACATTAAAACACAAAATATATGTTATGTACATTTTTTGTGGAGTTGATCATTTTCACTTTCTCCATACGCACTATGTACATAGTGTATAGAGAAAGTATTGCACTCCACCAAAAAATTCGATACCGAGATTTCACCGGAAATATAGGTTTTAGGGTCCCCAATATCCAAAAAAAAGCATTTTCACAAAAAGGTCCGTGTGTGTGTGTGCGTGTGTGTGTGTGTGTGTCCGTGTGTCCGGGTGTCCGTGTGCCTGTGAACACGATAACTCAAAAACGAAAAGTCGATAAAATACCAAACTTGGTATTTAAGTTTAGTGTCTTCCAGGGATGCGACACAAAGATTTTGAGAAAAATCCCCCCACCCCCAACTACCCTTTACATAGAACTTTTTTCGAAATTTTTGATTTTCTGAAAAATGGCTCTAACGATTTTGATTAAAATTTCGTATATTAAACATATTTACCTGAAAAATAAAATGTTTATCTTGAATTTTCTGGGAATAGCCTCTGAAGAGTAGTTTATTCTGAATGAATTTTACTAAATTTTGAATAACTACTAAACCGTAAGAGATGGAAAAAAACTTACTACACAAACAATGGAGAGCACATTAAAACACACAATTTATGTCATATACATTTTTTTTCGTGGAGTTCGTCGTTTTTGTGACATTCCTTATTTTTAGTTTCTGCTATGAAAAACGTATACTTTTCTCATACAGGAACTTGTCAACTTCTATCCATATGGACAAAGGAACTTCATTGACATAGCAACCAGCTTTTGACTATCACTTTAACCTACAGTTGTCCCTTATTTCGCTTCTACTTACAAGGAAGCGAGTAATTAGACTATTTCTGCTATTTTTTTCTGATTAGCATAAAGTAAATAGATGTATAAGCTTTTTAGGAATTATTTGTTGCAGGGATATGGAGAAAGACATGTGAATGGTACACGTCAGATTTTTAAGATCTTCCTGGTTTATAGTTTCAGCTTTGAAAAACTTATACTTTTCTCATACAGGAATTTGTCAACTCCTGTCCATGCAAAAAAAGGAACTTGAGTCATTTAGCAACCAGATTTTGACTATAACTTTAACCTATATTTCTCCCTTATTTCGCTTCTACGTACAAGGAAGCAAGTAATAAGACTATTGCTGCTAATGTTTTTTGGATTAGCATGAAGCAAGTAGAAGCCTAAGGTTTTTAGCAGAGATGTAGAGAAAGTCATTTGAATGGAACACATCAGATTTTTGTCATGTAAATATCTTTATTATACGGTATTTTAATCGAAATTGTTAGAGTCATTTTGAGAAGAATCAAACTGTTGGAAAAACTTTCCATGTAAAACTTAGTTTGGTGTGAATATATTTGTGTCGCATCCTTGAAAGATGTTGAGCTTAATATCAAGTCTGATATTTAGCAGAATTTTGATTTTCGTGTTTTGCTATTTACTGACACACGGACACATAGACATACGCACGTATGCGCATACATACACGAGCCACTTTCTTAGATTGCCTTTTTTTTTTTTTTTTTTTTTTTTTTGGATTCAGGGAACCCTAGAGCGTGCGTTTCCATAAAATCTTCTTATCGAATTTTTGTAAGAAACGCAATACGTTTGGTACCTATCTTCTATGTACAAAGTATAGAAAGTAAATATTTGTTACTGTGTTTATACATATGGAAATAATCCGATTTGTTCTTACACGATATCCAAAATATAAGTGGACATATTTTAATATGGACAAAATGTGCATCATACTTTGAACCTAAGCGCATGTTGATTAATTTATAGCTTCTGTATTACTTACCTGCAGAAAATAGAAATATCCAATTCAACAAAAAGTATTCATACAGATTCACAATAAATTCACGTTCTGAGCCCAAGTGCGTTAAAAAGAAGCCTGGCAAAATTGTCCACCTGTGGTGGTGTTTAAATTGATCTATTGAAAGATCTTTTCGCTCCTAACTAACAATTAAATAGAATATTTTTTTAATTTTTTTTTTCTTCTTTTGCTCTTAAAATTTGAGGGCTGCTCCACTTTTCAGTGGTCACTTTGTACTCCTATTTGCCATGTTCATTCCAGTAAAGACATCGATCATTCGTCAATCTACGAATCTGTTTTCTCCAATTTGCTTCCTTCTTCCTTCTACCGTTAGGTGACATCTGCAGAAAAGATACTATGCACATACTATGCACATAGTGTATAGCACACTAAAATTCGATACCAACATTTCACCGGAAATACATATTTTGGGTCCCCCTGAATCCAGAAAAAGCATTTTTGGGAAAAGGTCCGTGTGTTTGTGCATCTCTGTGTGCGTATGTATGTCTGTGTGTGTGTGTTTTTTTTTTGTAGTGTTTACCGCCCGTTTTTACTATTAGTGGCACTGGTGATACATGGAATGAAGATGGAGCGCCGGTGGAATGCAATGGTGTATTTGTGAGTGTCTTTATGTTTAATCAAGGTATTCATTATGACACATTCTTGCTCAATACAGAATTCAATCAAACTCCTACCATAATAATTTTATGTCTACTCTCCCCAGCGTCTAAACAATATCATCATTGATTTCCCTACCTACATATCTATTTAACTCTCCCATTAACATGAGCTTATATCCGTCCTGCCATTCATCAGCTACTTCTGTTAAATCTTAATAAAATACAGTTTTTTTAATAGCCTGAGGCATTATAGCTGGGGACATGTACACCTGTAACTTCCACAATTGTTTCATGAATACACGTACATAGTTATCTTAATTCATTTTTACTTCTCAAAATTACCGCAATGATTTTGACATTAAAATGTTGTATGTCGAAATGAATATATTGAATTTTCTGTGAATAATTAACAAATTTTCTATAAATTTAAGTTACTGGTAAACCATTAGATATAAAAGATAGCGTACCACAAAATAACAATACAAGGTCGCAGGATCAAATTCGGTGGAGATGGATGGGCTTTTTCCGGTGTAAAGTTCTTTAACATGGTTTTCTTCGGAAGAGAAATCAAGCCAGTGGTCTCATATTGTAGATTTACGGATGATAGGAGAATCTTATGCATGAAAGAGGCCTCTGGGCTAAATTAAGTGGTCTTTCGCTCAAAATATAGAATGAGTCGTTAGGAACCATAGCAATTAAAAAATATACATAAATAATGTCAATTAAATCTATCTCTAAGCCACACACAATTAATATAAAACTTTTGGTACCATAAAATATTTCTGAAATACTCACTGATGTTGCTTTGAAGTTTTTTAAATACTTTATGCTTATTTGAAATGTTAAGTAAGTTACTTGCCATAGATGCGCCAAAACTGAACTTTTAAACCGAGATTAAGGATGATTTGCTTTTCAAAGATTTGGCTGTCCTAAATTTTAGCGTAATGTATACAAAGAAATGTATAATAATAATAAGAATCTTTCGTAGGAAAACATGGTCAGAAGAGCAAATCAAAGTTATGTGAATATAACGTATCGAATTCTCTAAATTAAAACTAGACTTCTTAACTGAAGAAGTACAATCACGAGCAGGCTACATAAGGTTGTTCCAACTCTACTCGTCTGAGTTGAATATACGTCCTTCTCTACACAAACCCTTGCATCAGCTTGTAGTCAATACTTCGCTGGGTGAAGGTCACAGCACAATTACTTGAACTTACTTTCACTTCATTCAGCCCTGACAACAGCTTTCCCTCAATACTTGGACATACCACAGTGGATTTTAGTTCCACATATATATTTGGAACAATATCTACATGTGCCAATTTAGGTTTACAAGACAGGTAAATGTCAGTTAATAGAACTTATATATGTTTATGACCATTTAATATTTATTATTATAATTGTAATTGCAGTCATGCCGCTGTGAGTAACTCCCTGCTTTTACACGCAGCTAGAACTGCCTATACCACATAATCCTAAAAAAAACGGAAGTAAAATAGTAAAGGTCGTAGTATAAGATTTGTTTTAACGACTAGGAGTGGCATGCCAAGGTTAATTTTAAGACAGCATTAACAATAAAATATTAAAAACTGAAGCACAAATGTAAAGAATATTTGAGAAGTTTAAAGAATAATAAAAGAAAAATATTATTTTTACTGGTTCAAATGATCAAATACTTTATGCTGAGTCGTTTATTTAGGTGCTCATCAAAGAATGACATTTTAAAGTGAGCAAAAAGAGCCGTTCACGTTTTCAGGATTTTGTTGTCGCTTTGAGTTCATATATATATATATATATATATATATATATATATATATATAAACAAAGAAATATGAAATGAAATTATGTGGAAAATATTAGAAGTAAAAAGATGAATAAACTTTTGTATGAATATTGGGTCTAGGTGTTGCCTAATTTATTGAAATTTATTTTGTAGGAATAGTACAAACAGGATAACAGAAAATGGTAATGTTGTTTTATCTATGGAACAACAAACGAAACAAATAGAAATAAAGAAGCATAGACTAAGAATATTAATGCTACTACTAACTAACACAGATATAGAAAGACAGTTGTGTGTGTTTCTGAGCTTGGAAGCTGGTAACCCCAATCCTTGTTATGTTAAAATGATGGTAATAATAATAATAATAATAATTATAATAATAATAATAATAATAATGATAATAATAATAATAATAATAATAATAATTATAATAATAATAATAATAATAATGATAATAATTGTAATAATAATAATAATAATAATATTATAATAATAATAATAATGATAATAATTATAATAATAATTATAATAATAATAATACTAATAATAATAACAATAATAATAATAATAATTATAATAATAATAACAATAATAATAATAATAATAATAATAATTATAATAATAATAATAATTATAATAATAATAATTATAATAATAATGATAATAATGATAATAATTATAATAATAATAATAATAATTATAATAATAAATATAATAATAATAATAGTAATAGTAATAATAATAATTATAATAATAATAATAATATAAGGAAAACCATTTTATATGAGTATTTTAGACTACTTCTTGAAGAGAAATTTGAAAAACCAAAACAGGCAATAAGAATGTAGCGGGAGCCATATTTGATTAATTTACCAGGACAAAACTATGAACCCAAAAGTTTTACGCGAGTATAAAGTTTAAATTGTGCCTCATTTTCAGCCACAAGGTACATATATGCGAAAGTTATCTTATTACTTTCTCTTTACGTACTATGTACATAGTGTATAGAGAAGGTATAGTATTGCACCAAAAATTCGATATCTAGATTGCACCGGAAATACATGTTTCTTGATCCCCTGAATCCAAAAAAAGCTTTTTTAGAAAAAGGTCCGTGTGTGTCTGTGGGCAGCATAGCTCAAAAAGGAAACGTAGGTACGTTAAATACCATATTTGATAAGTTCAGTATCTCTCAAGGATGCGAGACGAAGACTTTAAAAAAAATCCTCCAACCCTAACTACCCTTTACATGAAAAAAACTGCCAAATTTTTACTTTTCTCAAAAATGACACTAAGGTCTTGATTAAAAGTGTAAAGTGTATGTATTGAATTTCCTGGGAATAGCCTCTGAAGATTTCTTTATTCTAGATGAAATATGTTGCATCTTTTACAACTGATAAACCTCAAGAGATAGACAAAAACATACATCACATGAAATGGAATTTTCTTGGAGATTATGATATCAAGAACATCCGGTCTGCCGCGAGCCGAATAACACGTAGGCCTTCTCGGTCTCTTTGCGACGAGACTGGGGTTACCGCTGATGAGGCGGTAGAGCCCGCGACCTCGGGGTTGTTGGCGAGGCTATGCCAGTGGGCATTTTCGCGTTGAGATCTCCTGCGATGCATACCATTGGGTGAAGGTTCATTAGGGTGGTGTAGTCCGCTTCGTGGAAGCGGTGATTTGGTGGGTCATATGCAGCTATCAGCAGAGCGTCGAGCCGAATTGCACAGGCCTCCACGTGCTGTAGCGCTGGGAGTTGGAAAGAAGTATGGGTAATACGGTTCTTTATGAAGATAGCTGTACCGCCACCCTGTCGGCCGACCCGATCAGACCGATGTGACGTAACTAGGCAGCGAGAAGTCAGTAACAACATCCAGATGGGTTTCGCAGACCATTAGGATATCAAGTCCTTAGGATTGTACAAACTCAAGAACGCTTGGGCGTTGGCCCCGGATACCGTTCGTGTTCCAGTACGCGACTCGCAATGGTCTCCGAACGAATCTAGAGGCCATTACTTAGCGGAACCCGGGTACGTTACTGCTCCAACGTTTTATTTCTGGAGGGGCGGGGAAGGCGGGGGTCACTGTATTGCAGCTTAAAGTTGCGTAACACAGGTAGGACCTTGTTTAAGAGGTCTCCGAACCACAGGGCTGGGTGCTGAAGTTCATCCAGGCCCGCCTGTGAGATGGCCGCTGTAAAGGCCGAGGAAGCCGCTGAAGTGCTGCTGATGTGGCGGGAACTGCCGGCGGGGTTACCGCTGGAGCCTCCGCTGTTGGTAAGTGCTGCGGTGCAGGGGGCCTGATCTCGGGTCTCTCAGAGGTTGACTTTTTTTTTGGGGGGGGGAAACAGGAATAAAGGTTATAAGGATAACAGGTATATATGGTATTTGGGAAGGAAATAAGGAAAGGGGAGAGAAAGGATTTTATACTGTGGTGTCTCTATTTATTGAGGCATCAGTGGTGTCATGGGACCCGGTACCGCCGAAGCAAACCGAGTGATTGTGGGTAACTGTATTGTGAAGCGTGGGGTGTAGGGGCAAACGACATGGCGCAATGCCCTGACGTCGACCTACAAAAATTGAGGTGCATAATTTGATACCAAGAAGGCATGTTATTGGGGGTGATGGAGCTCTTCCCAGGTGAGTTCTGGGTGACGTAGCCATAGCTCCAAAACTTAGCGCGTTCGGTCGTTGATGTATTACTGAGGTTAGTTGCTGTATCATATCTTGCAGTCTTATTGTCAGTCCTCGAGTCTGTGGTTGAAGCAGCTCGTCGAGTTGCTTGTGGACCTTGTAGATTCGCGAGTTGTTGATGTAGTCCACCACCTTCTCGAGGCTCCTGTTGAAGTGGTCTCGCAAGGCGGCGTTCTCCCGGTGTACTTCCTGAGCCGTAGACTGAAGGTTGCGGGCGGTTGCCTGAAGCTCCGCCAGAGAGCGGGTCAGTGCTTCCTCCCATGTGGCGATGCGTTCGGTTATGGTGTTGACTGCAAGACGGAGATTTTGGAGTTCGGCTGTGTTGGTCGCAAGGTCATTTTGGAGCTGGATGAGTGTGGAGGTCTGCGGTGGCTGTTCTGTCTGCGAGGAGTTGATGATGGGCGCTAGCGGGTGAGAGGTTGGCTGTGGCGGTGCTGCGTGCGGCTGATGAGAGGCTGGTTGTGGTGGCGCGGCGTGCGGCTGGTGAATGGCTGGGATCTGTCTGCGTGGGTGTTTGGGGCACACCGCTTGACCCGTGTAGTGACCTGCGCTGTTGCAAGTAGTACAGTACACGGGCCGGCGTCTCAAATCATGGTAGGTGCAGGCGGAGGTGAGACATCCGGCGCCACAGTAGTGGCAAAAGGCGGAGGCTGTGCAGGCGTCTGAGGAGTGCCCGTACTGGCAGCACCGGCGACAGGGGAAGACACGGACGCTTCGTCCGGGCTCAACTGCGAGCACCTGCCCGAGAGCAGGCAACCCATCAGCTAAGGCGGCGCGGTAGTCCGCCTCGTTCCAGAATTCCAGCCTGATTAGTGGTGATGGGCCTCTTTCAGTGTGTATTCTCGTGCCTTTCATGAGTGAAGGCCAACGAAGACGGCCAGCGTTGAGTACTAGACCGTCCGGTAACTGCCGGTGAACTCCACGCACCACTGCGCAAAAGCGCGGCAGCGAGGAGAGGTCTAGTACTGGTGGCGACGTAAGTGGTGTAGGCGGTGTGTTGTCGGTTGTGATGTTCAGCGGGGATTGTAAGGCTTCGGCGGCGGAAGATGCGGCGTGAGTTTCCGTGGTGGCAGGATCAGGCTCGGCGGAGGTTGTAGGCTGGGGGACTGGGTCGGCGTTGGCGGTGACGGTCTCCAGCGGCTCCTCGATTAGCTCTTGGGCGGCTGCGGCAGGCTTGCGGCGTTTCCCTCCCATGCTTACTCTGTGAAGGCAGAGAGGACTTAACCGTTGCGCTCTCCTTTTATACCCCCATCTTATGCGCTCTACTCTGCGCCCCGTGATTAGCACGGTGGCTCCACACCTCTTTATTCCTTACAAATATTTGTACACAGCGCCTACAATTTGCGAGCTTACATACTAAGTTAAGTGCGCTTTGTTGAGCCCTCATCAAAAGGTTTAAGTTGTGAATGTTCACTACAGTATTCATCGTGTGAGAGAGTAGCAGCACATTCACGAGTCGCAGCTCAGCTGTAGTCTGGGCTGAATGAAGAGTAAGCGCTTTTGCTCTCAACTTCGCCCATTAATTATTGGTTATCACTCCGCCCCCTCCAGCCGGAATCTGTGGACTGTTGCTGCGTACTCGCGAGCACTATGTTTCGGCCGAGTAGAAGTTGGAATAGCTTGGTTAAACAAAAAGATAAATGCATGTTAATAATCCTATGTGTGTATATGCTGCTAACACATTTATGCAGCAGGAAAATGCAAATTCCTTTATTTGAGCTTCCCTAATCAGAAGAACCTAAAAGAAAGAATGCATTTTGTAATAGTTTATATGGAAAGATAGAGGGGGAGAGAGACTGTGTGTGTGCAAGAGAGTTAGTGGGGAGAAATATGTTTGTATAACAAGAAGCTTCTATCTACAACAGGGCCAAATCACCATACAGGCAATACTGTAGCGTCATTTAACGGCGCGGGGCTGAATTTCTCCGGGTTTCCTGATTCCCCCCGCCATCGCATTCCACCGGTGCTCCATCTTCATTTTATGTATCACCAGTGTCATTGCCTGCGGTGCCACAAGTAGTAAAATCGGCATTAAACACTACCAAAAAAAAAAAAACCTCATTTAATGGCAAGTTATAACAACACACAACCTATCTCTGAGGAAGCGGCAATGGGAATGCAAGAATCTCGCCAAGCCCGTTTGAGGTTACGACAGTGCACGGCCGCTTACTCGATATGGTATCTGAGAACGAAAGAAGTATACATTGAGGGTATTTCTTTTAACTTAGATACACAAAATAAGTCGTGAACAATTGTTCGGAATGAACGAAGATAATAATTTTTCGCTGACCATAAACTCATAGACCATTGACTAGTGTTTGCTTTAATGTTCACATGGTCCTTGAAAACATTAGCTAATGTTTGTGCACTACTTATTCGATTTTCTTTATATAGTGTTTCTGATAACTGTAAACAATAATCTTGAGAACAAAATAGGTATGCTGGTTTAAAGTTTCCAAAAAATGTAATGTTTTGTGTCGCATCTCATTATTTCAGTTGTAATATAATGAGAAGTAACTGATATTATTAATAAAAGCTTAAAATTTAAAAGTGAACGTTTATTATGCTTTTCTTTTATGTCCAGTTTATAATTGTTCATATATTCTACTTTTAGATTTATGAATTACACATTCAAATACGGATTATTCAGAGCGTTTAATTATTAAACTATCGTACTCTTTGTAGCCACCTTTAGCTTACAAGGGAACCCATCTTAATTTAAGTATGTGGCCTTGTTTATAAGTGGTGTTGCGTTCTCCTCTTCCCTGCTTCTCGTTAGCACCCAAATGGGCACACCTCCTTTTCTATCCGACGAAGTACACATCATCAAGCCTGTATTTCTGCTGAACATATTCCAGACTTGGATGTGGCAATGAAGTAGCAAGTAGTTTGGACAACAATTTATGGTAATTGCTTAAAACTATGAGTTACTTAAATCGTAATTAATTTACTGTTTTCTTTCAAAGGTTGTAGGTTCATCATGTTATTAACTTATTTTGGTGTATTGTTGTTGAAAGAGAAACAATTATTTATTTTATGGAAAAAGAATTTAGAAATTAAAAAACATTTGAAGAAGATTTTGGTGTACATTAAAATGATTCGTAATATTATCCACTCTGTAACACAGCAATTGGTTTTGCAATTCATATTACATTTAGCATTATTAATTTCAGAATTATATTGAATGTCTAATTTAAAAATCTCATGTGTTACATTCACATGACTATCTCTATATTTTTGCAGCACATTATTGTTAAAAGCTTATGCTTCTTCTTACTTCATGCTAATTCAGAAAAAAAAAATAATCTTATTACTTGCTTCCTTATAAGTAGAAATGGAATAAAGGAGAACCATAGGTTAAAGCAATAGTCAAAAGCTGGTTGCTATGTGACTGAAGTTCCTTTGTTTATATGGACAGGGGCTGACAAATTCGTGTATGAGAAAAGTATAAGTATTTGAAAGCTGAAACCAAAAAGAAGAAATAACTCAAAATTGATTAACTCCACCAAATATATATATATATATATATATATATATATATATATATATATATATATATAACATAAATTGTGTGATTTAACGAGCCCTACATTTTTGTGTGCTAAGCTTTTGTCCATCTCTTACCGTTTAGCAGTTATGCAAAATTCCATAAAATTCATCCGGAATAAAGTAGTCTCCAGGCTATTAACAGAAAATTGAAGACATACATTTTATTAGTTAATATACGATATTTTATTCAAAATTGTTAGAGGCATTTTTGAGAAAATCAAAATTTTCGAAAAAGGTTCCGTGTGAATGGTAGTTTGGAGTGAGATTATTTTTCTCAAAATGTTTGTGTCGCATCCCTGGCATATACTAAACTTAAATACCAAGTTTGGTATTTTACCGACTTTTCGTTCTTGACTTATCATGTTCACAGACACACGGACACAGAGACAGACACACACACGGACCTTTTGCTGAAAATGTTTTTTTCCTGACACTGTGGATTCTAAAACACTATTTCCGGTGCAATCTCGGTATTGAATTTTTGGGTGGAGTGAAATAAATACCTTCTCTGTACACTATGTACGTATTACGTATAGAGGTATTAAAAGGGGATCAAAACATTCTTTACATTTTAGGAGTGAAGATAAAAGCTGTTATAAACAGTGAAGCTATTTGTTGGACAATCTTGGCGGCATCAACACCAAATTTAGTGGAGCAACTGTCAGTAATGACGTCCAAGCTTTACAACATTCTTTACATTCTTATGGCATATTTCTGAAGCTTACAACTTTATAAGAGCGGCCACTTCTTTGTAATTGATTTTTATTTTCTCTACACGTAATATGTACATAGTGTGTAGAGAAGGTATTGTACTCCACCCAAAAATTCGATACCGAGATTTTGCCGGGAATACAAGTTTTGGGTCCCCTGAATACAATAAAAGCATTGTTACAAAAAGGTCCATGTCCGAGTGTCTGTTTATGTCAGCATAGCTCAAAAACGAAAAGACCGTTAAATACCAAACTTGGTATTCAAGTATATTAAAGATATTTACCTAACAAATAATAATTATCTTGAATTCTGGGAATAGCCTCTTAAAACCTCTTTATTCTGGATACATTTTACGAAATGTTGCACAACTGCTAAACCGAAAGAGATGGACATAAATTACCACACAGAAAATGTAGAGCACATTAAAACACACAATTTATGTAAAATAATTTTTTTCGTGAAGTTCATCGATTCTTTGTTTTTGGTTTCAGCTATAATGATTTATACCTTTCTCACACAGGAATTTGTCAACTCCTATCCATACAAACAAAGGAACTACATTCACATAGCAACCAGATTTTGACTATCACTTTAATGTTTAGCAAGTAATAAGACTTTTTGTGCTACTTTTTTTCTGGATTAGCATGAAGTAAATAGAAGCATAAGCTTTTTAACAATAATTGTTGCAGAGATATAGAGAAAGTCATGTGAACGGAGCACATCAAATTTTTTTCAAGTTATAAGCGCAATAGCAGTAGTATTCCAATTTCCAAATTATACTAAAACATATTGTTACAAGTTTTTTCTAATAATACACAAGTTAAATTTTATTTAAAAGTATTAAATTTAATTTTACATTTGAATATAGAAATTAAAATAAGTATAATATGCTTCATTCACTGTTCTTCGCTATCTGTTCTGAAAACATACTATTGTTACAAAATATTATTCTTCTACATTATGCTAATCAAAAAAAAATATGAGCAGAAACGGTATTATTACTTAGTTGCTTACAAGCAGTAGAAAAATAACGGAATACACTAGGCTTAAGTGACAGTCAAATCTTTTAAACCCTGTCGCTATGCAATTGTCATTGATATTCGGTTCTCTTAGCAGGCCAGGAGTGAAACAAATGAGTGACCAAACGAATTAGAGCTTCCTTTAGAGAAACGTTTAAGTATTTTAAAATTGAAATTAAACAAAAGTAGTATCTCTGAAATGGTTAACTCCAAAAAAAAAAATGTGAATAGGACATAACTTGTGTGTTTTTGTCTCTCTTCGTGTTTTCTGTACTAAGCTTTTTTCTCTTATGGTTTACCAATTATGGAAAAGACAAGAGGACTTCAGAAGATATTCCCAAGAAATTCAGATATACTATGCCATTTTAAAACTATTAATATACAGCATTTTAATGCATTTTTCTGAAAATCTTGGTGCCGAATTCTTGAGAGATACAAAATTTAAATAGCAAGTTTGGTATTTAACCGACTTTTCGGGTTTGAGTTATGCTGCCCATACTCGCAAACACACACAGATCTTTTTCTAAAATTGAATTTTATTCAGGGGTCCTTAAAACATGTATTTAAGGTGACATCTAGGTATTGCATTTTTGGGTGAAACACAACTTCTCAACCTACTATGTACATTGTACATATACCCCCGCCGCTGAATCCTTGCACTTGACAATTAGGAGTTAAGTTGGTACATCGACAGAAAACGGATGAAAAACTTTACCCGTTTGACTTTCTGAACCAATCACAAAACAGCATTCCGGTCGGTCGTTCAGACAACGGAAAAGGATCTAGATGCCGCACCGTTGCAATATCTGGCTATTTTCAACCACGTGCTCAGTTTGTCAACTTCAAACACATGCGCGGAACTGTTCGATACAAGCTACGTATTATTTGTTGTTATTATTGATAGTGTTGTTGGTGTTTGTAGGGAACGTAAGACTTTCACAATTATAGAGGTGGATAGACTTTTGCGGGCAGGTGTGGCGATTATGATGATGTTGATAATGACGAGGATACTTCCGATAATGATGACGACGGACCCTTAGATGGATTTGAGCCATTAAAATTCTAAACTGGTGAAAATCACTTTGCCATATCTTTCTCTTATTGTAATAAGCTATTTTGCATATTTGTTCAATATTGAGGTGAATATGTAAGTATGCTACATGTGTTATACTATCAGTTATTTTGAAATAACATCAATAAAAACAAAGCCCACCTGGTAGTGTGGTGGTAGCGTGTCTGCCTCATAATCAACAGGTCGCGAGTTCGAATCTCGCTTAGGGTGAGTTACCCGTTAGACACATTTTTGAGAAAAAAACCTTTTAAATTTGTTTTCCTTGTAAAGGGTAGTTTGGGGTGGCAGAAAATCTTCGTATGGCATTCTTGTAAGATAAACTGAAATGCCAACTTTGGTATTTAACGGACTTTAGGGTTTTGAGCTGTCCACAGACACACGACCCTTTTCTAATTTTTTTTTTTGTTCAGGGGGTCTCAAAACATATATTTCCAGTGATATCTCGGAATCGAATTTTTGGGTGGAATACAATGCCTTCTCTATACATTATATACAGAGTACGTATAGAGAAAGTAAAAATACTTGAATAATACAGGAAAACTATACCTATAGATTAAGTGGGCATTACTCTGGAACACAACAAAAGTAAATAAATGTTTAAATAAGTATAGATGTAGACAAAAGTGTTTTAATATAAAAAACAGTAAATACCAACATAGTAAATATAAAGAATATTTTCTAAATATATAATTTAGTGCAGATCGCTTTGAATTAGGATTTTATGTCCCTTATGTTACATCATATAAGATATCTGACATGTTCCATTCAGATAACCTTATCTCGCAAATCTACAACAGTCAATATCAGCTAATTGAGTGAAATATTAGCAGAAATGTCCTTATTTCTTAGCTTCTTGTAAGTAGAAGGGATGTAATTTTCTAAAATCAGGTCGGAAAGGCATGGCCAGAAGTAAAACAAAAGACAAATGAATGAGAATTTCCTGTTTGAGAAAAGTTTAATTTATTGGAAAATTTACATAAATAATCAGAAATATCTCGGATATCGTTAGCTCAACAAATATATCTGTGACAAATTGTGCGCTTTAACCAGACTAGCAAAATTTTTCTATTTCTTACTGTTTACCAGTTATACAAAAAAGCACACAGAATCCAGAGCGTTTTAGAGGTTATTTAAGACAACAGTTTTATTTGTCTTGAAAGTATACTCATATTAAACTGGCGGAATTATAATCTAAATCCTAGGAGTCACGTTTGATAAAAATAAGGCTTTAAAGAAAGATCCTTGATACATACTCGTAAGATATTTCCATTTTTTGAGTTATGATGTTCACACACAGACACATACATGGACTTTGTTTTACTTTTAATTCAGGAATGTTCAAGCGTATTTAAGGCAATATACCTATTACATTGGTAGAGAAAATAAAAAAATGTATCTACATAAATATGTACTTATATAGAGCAGCTTTAGTATAAATAACATACCTCATCATTATAATACATAACGGCATTTTGAAAATGTTTTAATATTTCCTATAATGAAGATGGAGATTGTTATTGCTTTACAATGTCGCCATCCATTTCCCGGATATACGACTTAGAGAACAGTGGAACTGTGAAATATGGACTGAACATTCGTAAAAAAGATATATATGAAGGTTATTTATCTTTGTTACGTTGCGATATACTGAAAGGTTGCATTCTAGCGTCAGTTTCAGGCGCGGAAACAAAGGGCCGAGGACGGATGTTGCTCTTTTGAGATTAATAACACCAGCTAACTGCCGTGTACCGGCCGACAGAAATAAATGAGCAGATACTGCAACATCAGTACAAAATCCCATTTAGAAAAAGTTCACGAGAAAACAGAAGAAGTCTGAGTTCGTACTTGTGTGTGGTAATGACAGATGAAGCGGATACAACATGAATTACTGGCATCTCAGGAGTCGAACGTGTGTTTGGTTTCTTCCGCAGCAAACATCAGAGGGTAAGAGGAAGATAATAGGCAAAGGAAACTCTCTGGACCTTGAAAATGCAATCTTCTTCACTTGCATCCCTTTGGGAAAAGCTATCTGAATGAAGGTGATAATTTTATTTTGAGATTGGCGCATGTAATGTTTATAAGTATCGTGGCTTTATATGTAGTTAAGATTTATATTTATTTTCTCTACACGTAGTATGTAAGTAGTGTATAGACAAGGTATTGTAATGCACCCAAAAGTTCCATACGGAGATCTCACCGGAAATACATGCTTTGGGTCCCCCTGAACCCAAAAACAGCATTTTTAGAAAAATTTCCTCTGTGTGTGTCTGTGGACAGCTTATCTCAAAAACGAAAAGGCAGTTAAATACCAAACTTTTATTTAAGTTAGGAATCTTCCAAGGATGCGACACGAAGATTTTCAACAAAATCCCCCCACCCGCCACCTCCCTTTACCAGGAACTTTTTTCAAACATTTTGATTTCTCAAAAATGGCTCTATTTTGATTAAAATGTTGTATATTGAAGATAATCGCCTGACAAATAAAATGTTTATCTTGAATTTTCTGGGAATAGCCTCTGAAGGCTACTTTATTCTCGATGAATTTTACGGAATTTTGCATAATTGCTAAACCGTAAGAGATGGACAAAAACTTACAACACAAAAAATATAAAACACCTTAAAACACACAATTTATGTTATATGCATTTTATTCCTGCAGTTGAAACTTTTTGAGTTATTTCTTGTTTTTCATTTCAGATTTAAAAAAAAATATATATTTTTTCATACAGCAATAGGTCAACTCCTGTCCATACAAACAAAGTAACTTCAGTCACTTGACAACCAGCTTTTGACTATCACTTTAACCTATAATACTCCCTTATTTCGCTTCTACTTACAAGAAATAAGACTATTTCTGCTAATTGTTTTCTGGATTAGCATGGAGTAAATAGAAGCAGAAGCAACAATAATTGCCTGCAGAGATGTAGAGAAAGCCATGTGAATGGAGCTCATCAGATTTTTTTACTTTACTTTGCTGCTGCGTGTCAGAGCTGCTGCATACAGCTATCCGTGTTTCGTCTAATAACCATGAAATTAATCAACAATTGAAAACAACTGAATTTTGAGCTTAAAGAAGGTCTTTCTATGTATTTAAATTTTACCTGACGCTGCCAAAATCTAAGATTCGTTATTTCCTTAATAAGTTTCAAAGTGTTGCAACATGCGGTTAGACTGTATATTAAAGATTGTACAAAAATTCCCATACATGTAAAATTGGGTCAATTTAGTAAAATAAAATGTGTTTACTTCATAGAATAACCTATAAAAAGTATGAAATTTGTATAACCCTATAAGCACTGCTTTAAAAACCTATTTATTATAATTAAAGATTTATTATAATGTCCAGTAGGCACGCAAACTTTGTTTCGGGAGAGTTCACTAACTTTTTAACTATGATTTATGTTATAAAGCATCACGGAGCACCCATTCATCATTAAAATGTTGTATTCCTGATTGCCTTGGTTCATCTCAAAATTTTATGTTTAATTTCATTTACTTTTCCTGTATATTATACTCAAACGCTGCTATCTACATAGTGCATACAAAAGTTATTGTACTGCACCCAAAAATTTGATACCGAGATTTCACCGAAAATACATGTTTGGGGACCCCCAGAATAGCACATTTTTTTAGAAAAAAAATGTCGGTGTTTGTGTGTGTGTCTGTGGGCGGCATAGTTCAAAAACGAAAAAACCGTTAAATACCAAACTTGATATTTAAGTTCGAAATCTTCCAAGGATGCAACACGAAAACTCCCCCAACGCAAATGAACGTTTACATGGGAAAAATTTGGAAAATTTTGATTAAAACGTCGTTGAATAAGAATATAAATATAAAGTATAAGCAGTTCTAAAAATGAAATTATTTTTAAAAATAATAAAACTATTCGGTTCATCGTGGATTATCGATTACATAACAGAATCCTCTAAATAGACTATAATACTTTCAAATTCTTTAAGGTTAAAGGTCACATTCAAGTTATTTACATGACGCATAATATATATATCTTCAATTTTCTGAGAATAGCATCTGAAGGCATGTTTATTCTGGATGTATTTTGTGGAATTTTGCATGACTGGTAAACCGTAACAGATAAGCAAAACCTTACTTTACAAAAAAACGTAGATCCGTTAAAGCACACAATTTACTTTATATGCATTTTTTCATGGAGTTCACCGTTTTTTGAGGTATTCCTTATTATTACTTTCAACTTTAAAATATGTACTTATAATTTTCTCATATGGAAATTTGTCAACTCCTTTGCATATAAACAAAGTCACAGAGAAACCAGCTATTAAAAGATTTGGCTATCAATTTACCCTATGGTACTCCCTTATTTCCCTTCTACTTACAAGGAAGCAAGTAAAAGGCCCTTTCTGCTATTTTTTTCTCGATTAGCACTAAGTAAATAAATAGAGGAATAATCTTTTAAACAATAATTTATTGTAGGCATGTAGACAAAGTCATGTGATTGGAACATATAGGTTTTTTTTTTTTATTTTCTCTATACGTACCACGTCCATACTGTATAGGAAAGGTATTACACTCCACCCAAAATTTGAAACCTGAAAGTAGACATTTAAGGATCTCCTGTATTTAAAAAAAAGCATTTTTAGAACAAAGTCCCTGTATGTGTGTAAGTGTGTGTGTGTGTGTGTGTGTGTGTGTGTGTGTGTGTGTGTGTTTGTGGTGTGTTCGTGTGTCTGTGAACACGAAAGCTCAAAAACAAAAAGTCTGTAAAATACCAAACTTCGTGATGCGACACGAAGATTTTAGCTAAGTCCCCCCTATTCCAAACTACCCTTTACATGGAAAAAGTTTCGAACATTTTGATTTTCTCAAAAATGGCTCTAACGATTTTGATTAAAATACCGACTAATTAAGATATTTAAACTACAAATAAAAAATATATCTTGAAGTTTCTGGTAATATCCGCTAAAGACCTGTTCATTCTGGATGAAATTTGCTGGATTTTGCATAACTAGGAAACCGTAAAACATAGACAAAAACTTACTGCACAAAATATGTAGATCTCGTTAAAACATAGAATTTATGTCATGTGCATTTTTTACGTAGAGTTAAATATTTTTGAGGAATTGCTTATTTTTGGTGTAAATATCTTTAATATACGGCATTTTAATCAAAATCTTTAGAACAGTTTTTGAGAAAATCAAAATTTAAGAACATTTTTCTCTGTCAAGGGTTGTTTAGGGTTTTCACACACTAACACACGGATACGGAATTTTTTAAAAATCCTTTTTTGGATACAGGGATCCCTAAAACGTCTATTTCCGGTGAAATTTCTGTATCGCATTTTAGTGTGAAATGCAATACCTTCTCTATACTATTAACATAGTACGTGTAGAGAAAGCAAAGAATGAATTCAACAGTATATTTTTCCAAATAGTCTGGTGAGTTTAAATATGGTGACATATTACAATGCTCAAACATTGCCGATGTTCTGCGCCAAGTGACCCCAAACAAGTGGCCCCTGGCCAGCGGGAGGATTGTTTTCTCTTTTTCCGTTGTGTTCCCCTCGAACAGTGTCCTCTCATCCCCTTCGGGTCAATGCTCTCCCCTAACGGTATACTGCGCTACCAGCTCGTGACAACTCACCTACTTAGGCGTGTTTGAAATATTTCTTCCTTTCCCCTTTTCAGTGTACATTTATATTTCCCTTCTTGATATAATTTATATTATTATCTATGATTTATCTCTCCCTTATGAATAGCTCTTTGACCCGTGACAAGACAAGTACTGTCTCAATGGAAAAATGTTCAAGGTATATGATTTTCTCAAACATGGCTCTAACGATTTTTTATTAAAATAATGTATATTAAATATATTTACATTAAAGTAAAATACTTATTTTGAATTTTCTGGGAATAAACTCTGAAGAGCTCTTCATTGTGAATGAATATTACTTAATTTTGTGTAACTGTTAAACTGTAAGAGATACGCAAACCTTGCTACATAAAAGTAAATTTCGATAAAAGTATAATTTGTGTCATATACATTTTTTCGTGGAGTTGAACCATTTTTGAGATATTTCTTGTTATTGGTTTCAGTTTTAAAACACTTAAACATTCACACATGTGAATTTGTCTACTCATGGTACTGCAAAGAAAAGGATTTAAACCTCATAGCAGCCAGCTTTTAAAAAGTTTGACTGTGATTTTAGCCTATTGCATACATTTTTTTTCTCCTACAAGGAAGCAAGTAACAAGACCATTTCTGATAATGTTTATCTTGATTAACACGAAGTATATTTAACAATAATTTGTTACAACGTTCTAGAGAAAGTCATGTGAATGGAACACAATAGATTTTTACTTTTGTAGCATGTATATACACTGCACTTGCGATCATCCGGCCGGGAAGTGAACGCTCTGTGTATTTTCAATGAAAACTGCTCACACTCTTACTATTATTATACGAAATAATATTTGAAATTTGTCTTAGATGAAACTACGTTTAGCCACAAAACTGCATAATCACAAGAAACTTGTAAGATCGGAAGAATTACGTTTCAACCCGTTGTTTATAAAGAAACACACTTGAGCTGTTTGTATTAAGAAATTGAGTTCAGCTGTGCCTTATTGTTGTCATAGTTTGCTTTCGAAGCAGCAGATTAGCATTACAAAACGGCTGACTTTTCTGATGCTGAGCACCTTCAAATATTACTCATTACGGAAATACGAGACAGCTGCGGCAAACATTTTATCCAGAAATACTTTCCAATTGACGAAGACCACATAATTGGATACTTGTTTTCATCTATAAAATGCGCTTTCGGTGCTAAATACATGAAGCATCTCTCATGTTTAAGGAGTTGCTCAAAAAAATGTCTCACGAAAAGAAATCCTTCACTTGGTGGAAGATCATGGAAGAACAACCACCGCATAGCTTGTACTCAGCGTTTTCCATTGGCAGTTTTGAGAGCATTAAAAGAATGTGTATGCTTTTATCGTAGTCAGCGTCCAATATTTCTCTGATGTATAACTATGTGTCAATGTACCAATGTTAGTATTTTTGAATGGTTTCTTCAATAAGGAGGGGTCCTTAAAATTAAAATTCTTGCACCTACTGAAGTAGCTTTTAGCAGAAATGGAGTAACTCCATTAATGTACACACCAGGGCTGACGACAATCAACACGCAATAAAACAGCTGGGAATTCATTACAGAAATGCTTCATTTTTTTATTGAGCTTTATTTATGGCCGTTTTAACCTCTCAAGGTTGTATCCCGACCTTACATGATTTACAATAATACATTAATAACATTTATAATTTACAATTACTAGTTTTAAATACATATTAAGGTTCTTTGGTTATATGAGTTTATATATAAGTTTTGAGGTAACTGTTTTTTACGAATGAGAGGAGCATCATTGAGTATTGCAGAAATATTTTTGGGTATACCAAACTGACTGCGTTGTTTATCAAATTTTGGGCATATCGACATGAAGTGGGCCACTGTTATTATTGTGTTACATGCTTCACATATTGGTGGGGGACTTTTATTTAGCAGATATGAATGTCCAATTCTCAGTCGGGATATCACAACTTGATTTCGGCGACGTAACTGTCGTGTTGGGTACGCTTGGGATGAAGTTACACGAACATCATGCAGCTTGTTTGTGGAGTTGTTCATCCACTTGGTGAGCCATTCTTTGTGTATTTTTCTTTTAAAGTGTGTGACTGCATCATTAAGAGAAATGTCAACTGAAGCTTCCTGTAGTGGTAATTCTGTAGATTGTTTTGCTGCAGTATCAGCTCTCTCGTTTCCAGTAATGTTTTTGTGCGATGGTATCCACATAAAATTGATATTTTTTCTTGATTCGGAGAGAGTGGCGACATGGTTGTGTATTTCTTGTACAATACTGTTTGTGGAAAACGTGTCTTGAAGGGCGTTTAAGGCTGATAGAGTCACTTATAATTGTGAAAGAATCATGATCTAAGAGTTCCAGAGTGTGCTCCAGTGCCCTTTTAATAGCAACTAAATATGGAGAACAGGAGTGGTAATTGTATTGATGAATGATATTTCCGCATACTACAGCACATCCTTCACCTTTTTTCAGTTTGTGAACCATCCGTAAAGATACAGACACTAGATGTGTAATCTGCAAGTTTTTCTTTAAATAATTGTTGGCAGACTAGCTGATTTGTAGTTGCCTTATTACGTTTGCTTAGAAATGCTTTATGTGAAAACGTTGCAAGAAAAATATTTGAAAAAAAAAAAAACGTTATGAAGCGTGTTGGCGAATATTGCTCTTTTTAACAATGTTTCTAAACATGAAAACGAAGTTCTCATTAAAGTTCTGATGTATAAACAGAGGCCGGATTTGAATACAAAAACAAATGCCAAAATATGCATGCAAATATGCACTAAAACTCGTAAAATATGCATAAACGATATGCAAAATAAAAAAGGTATGCTTTATAACAATTCTCATAAGTTTACCATTTAATTATAGTTAAAAGTATTAAATAATGATTATTAATTAACTAATTCTTTAAGCTATCAATTATTAAGTAATAATAACTGTTAGCTATAACATTTTATTATTGTTATTGTTATTATTATTATTATTACTTATTTGTATTGCGCTGTTTTAATTTTAAGAAAGAATGTGTTATATTAGCGCCTCATCCTGTTGTCCAATACTGCTGTTGCAATAGTCGAGAAATATCCTGAGGTTCTCTGCAGTGAAAATGCTTCGTTTGTCACTAAAGAAGGGTTTGTAGAGTGAAAAGGATCTCTCTACATCACAAGATATCACCCGTGCATGAGAGAAACTCCAAATCTCTTCTTTAGCGAGTTCTTCTTGCACTTCACATGTTTCCCCGGCCAGCTGTTTTGCAATTTCACAAATTGTTTTATAGCCTGTATTTTTACCAAGAACTGCGTTCAACTTATCAAAAGCAATTTTTGCAACTCCGTGTGTTTCAAATGACAGTGCTTGTAATACCTGATTCACTAGGGACAGTGAGTGATGTAATGAATTATACTTAGCCTGCAGTTCCTTAATGATTTGTGGTATCACTGAAAAGCGGCTACAATTTATTTTCTATATCAACTGAGTTGAAGCACTCTTGAGCTACCTTTATAGAAGCTGCATCTTCTGGATCTAAACTTCTACTATCCTTTTCACATCACTGAAATATTTAGCATAGTAACTAGCATGCAGCCTCCAACCATGAACCCCACCGTGCTAAAACAGGCTGAGGAGGTAATGCTAACTTAGGAGCCAATTCCTGAAAATTTAGACTCTAGCAGGTGCTTTAATGCAACATTTCTTGACATTGGAAACAAGATGATCAACCTCTAGATACTGGGATCTAACTGTCCATTGGCTAAACATGTCAAATGTACTAGTTTAGGATAGAGAAGTTTCAATGCATTTGCTGCTTTTACCATTTATGGAGTGGCATCTGTAAGAAATAACAGGACACTGTCGTATTTTATAGCATCTGGCCACAAAAAAGGCTAGAGAATCGTTGAAGAATTTTGCAGTTGTAGAATGGTTTACCCTTTCTAATATCTGAACATTTAACAGGTCAGTTTTACTTCCCGGTTTCATTGCAGTCACTACTGTACTACACACACAGTGGTCTGCAGCGTTTGTAGTCTCGTCCACCGAAATCCAAATCTTTTCATGTTTTAACGCTTCCCGAATTTCTCGAGTAACTTCATTGAAACACTCGGGGACACACGTTTTGTGAAGGGCAGATCTGTCAGACACTGTTTAATTAGTGTGCTGTTCTAAAATAGTTTTAATATGAATATTATTTATTTTACAAAAAGGAATGTTTGCACTTATAAATGCTGAACACAATTCCTTGGCGATTGAGTCACGTGAACCTCCGAGTACGTTGACCTGCTCACTAAATGACGTACTTATTCATTTTTGACGTAAAGCAGTTTTTCTGGCTGTAATTTTTTGTGTTTCACAATGTTAAGATACTGTACTACTTTTTCAGAAGCAATACTTCGTTCACATGACAAACAAAATAATACTTGTCCATTCTCACTAAAATTATCACTCCCGAGCTACGTAACACAAACGAAGGTGGCAATTTTACCAGTGGCATAACAAAGCAAAGTGTTTTTCACCCCTTACTTTTACTTCTGAACTGCAATTGCAACTGCAAGTAAACATGACCAAACACATCCGGCAGATATGATGTTACAGTATACCTCCGATGACATCAGGCTATGAAGGGGAACTCTAGCTTCTGTTGCAACACGAGTAAACAATTAGCTGATAAAACGAAATCTTATAACTACAGTCACTAGTCGTCATTTCAAGAAAATAAAATAACTATTGTATGTGTGAACCAACTAGAGTTTTTATTTAGGCTAAAATAGAATAAAATATGCCATTACCTGTTAAATTTTAAGAAATATACATACAAAATAGTTTTTCCCAAAATTGCAATTATATGCATTTTAAAACTGCTCTAATGAACTCTTAAAGCTAAGAATACTGCTACTGCATACATTTAGACTATTCAAAAACTCTTTGCATTTTACATTGTGTCGGACACTGTGGGCCACGTATATGACGTTCCCCACTGTGTGTAATGAGTGTGTGTGTGAGTGTGTGTACTCCCCTACCTAATCACTCATAGCATGCCACTCTCCACATACCTGTTTATAGTGACGAATACTATAGTTGGCTCAACTCCGCTCAAATCTCCGATGACGTCGGCCGGTGAACATGAAATGGACTCCCTCAGGTTAGAGTAACAATGAGGGTAGTTAGGAGTTATACTTATATCACAACACACTTCTAACTTGTATATCTAAATATCACGACAAGCACTTTTGCCTCACATACTAAAGCTATTTTGTTTCCTAGAACCTCCTGCAACTTACAACATAAGTGTGTGCCTATCTGACAACTATGCCTATAACTGATTAAAACCGATGACTGCTCCTTAAACTGTGCGTCCGTGCGTATATATCAACTAAGCGTTACATCGCATATCTCTGACAACTAAACGTCATACCTCTAGCAATTGATTATTACGATCTGTCTCCAGCAACTGTGCACGCCGATGTATCCAAACTGTCTTCAAGCTGTTACTTATATAGAATAATATAGCGTCATGGCTGCTTTATTTCTATTGGTTAAAACACCGCGAGCTTGGCCTCTATGCGTTCCATAATGCAGTTCTTATTACCCATAGTGCACTATAAATACCTTGTTACTACCTCTATACAATGGAGAAAAACTCATTTCTTGTACATTACAATATTCCACCAGTTCACTTTCACTTGTTATTCTATAGCACGCACGTGTATAAATGAGTACGTGACTTTTACAAAATTTCTGCCTTAACAAAGAATATTCCCTTTATTCAGCGACCTAGTATCGTAAACACCCTAATCTGCGCTTGCTTCAAGTTAGCTTTCTACACATATTGAGAAATATTTTATTTGTACATTAAATAATAACCAATAATTAATAATAATAGTAATAATAACGAGGTCAACTATCGGTCTCAACATACAAATCCGTGCTCAGTTTATAACTAAGGAAAAAGGAGGCGTAATACTACAGCTTGGGATTTTCAAGCTTTTATGTTTCTTTGTTTATAAGTGTTCTTATCAATAATTTACGTTTGAGTTATAATAGTGCATTAGCACAATTTCATCAAGTCGTGAAATTTGGATGACATGAAAGTAGACATTGCTCCAGTATTAAAAGTTGATATGGGTTGGCTTAAAGCATCCAAGATGTAAAATGTACCAGTAATAAACGCCCAGGGAAATACAAGGCACCAATGCCTTAGCAGAACTATCACCAAAATCCTTACGCTCGAATACGGCAACGAAGAGGGAACAAAGGCAATAAGGAGTTAACTTGAAAACCAAATTTACAGTAATAGAAAGAGAAACAAACAAATGCAGGAAATCAGCTGGAGTTGGTGCAAAGAGACGCTTTATTATTATTTCAGCATGAGATGAAGTAGAGAAACTCGATCCCACTAATCAAATTCCAAATGATGAAGACCATGATGATGTCTGTATTTACTGCAGTGACTTCTTTAGTCGCTTATGTAAAACGAAATTAGCTTTAAATTTCCTCCCTGTTTCTAGTGAAGTCATGCTAAAAACGCTCCAAAAGATTTATGAGCGGTGTCAATAAACTCACCATGACTGTGTAAGGTTATCCATAACCATTCCTACACGTAAGTACTGAAGTGCTAATGTTTTTAACATTGAAACCGTGGGTTTGAAATTTTTTCCAAAATTATTTGTTTGCTTCACTGCATTTGTAGATTATAATCCCAGAAACATTAGAGATGTATTACGTGATTTGACTCTACCCTAGTGGCCTAAAATAATATCTGCACACTTTTCTAAAAACTCAAATTTATGAAAAACACAACCATTCTAAAATACGAAGGCATTTCACTCCAGTTCCCAACTTTTTATTATAAATCTCTTTCAGAAATTAGAGTTTTTATAAAAGTACCGAAGTAATTTTGGGCTACTTTCCCCTACAAGAGTAACTAAATGGCGCAATTGAAGTGATACTGTTCAGTATTACCTGCTTAGCGGGAGACCTGGGTTAGATTTCCGGTACTGACGTGGGGATTTTTCCCCTGCTGGGAGACCTGGTCCGGGGTGTACTCAGCCTCGTGAGGCCGCTGTGGGGGCAAATTGATGGAGAAGTAGCGGATCCAGGTCATGAGGACCGCATTAACCGGCGGAGGGGGTATGAGGCGCTGACCACGTCTCACCGGCCGGGCGGTAGGCCTAGGTTCCTTGTGAGCTATTGTGCCACTGAGTTATTATTATTATTACCTGCTACACTTGCTTTAATTTCTCTACAGCAATTTCAATATCAGATTATGAAAAACCACACCGAAAGTGGGTAGGACCATGAGAGCTACACTTCAGGGCATCTCCCAGATTCCTCTGACTTCAGTACAGTCCCTGGATAGGAGCCTCTTTAACAGAGTTGCGTGGGAAGATAATTAGCAAGACCAAGACAAAAGGGGGAGGATTTTCCTAACGACAGAGGAAGCTGGGAAAATATCTTCAAATGCCCACCTTAGAGAATTAAATCCCAGTTTTATACAGGCGATAACAGGAGCTAATTCCTAAAGTCTAATAAAAGCAAGGGTGTGGCCCTTCACATAGGAATTAATATCCTACAGGAGGAGTTAGCTCGCAATTCTCTATCCGACACCTAGAGAATGCTTATTACCTTCTGCAGCCCGTCAGTACCGTGTACATATTGCAATAACAGGGTATTGCATTCCTCCCAAAAATGCAATAGCGATATGGAAAACCCCTGAATAATAAAAAGCAGTTTTAGAAATATGTGTGTGTCTGTGTGTGACAGTGTATGTGTCTAAGGGTGGCAAAGCACAAAAACGAAAAGTGAGTTAAATACAAAATTTGGTATTAAGTTCAATATCTTCCAAGGATGCGACAAGAAGATTATCAAGAAACTCCCCCTTCCTAATTACACTTTATATGGAACATTTCTCAAAATTTTGAGTTTCTCAATAATGGTTCTAACGAGTTTCATAAAATTATGTACGAGTTATTTTCATGGCAAACGAAATGTATATGTTGAATTTCCTGGGAATAGTCTCTTCAGAGCTCTTCAGACCTCTTTTTAATTACTCAAAAATGCTTTTGAATAAAATGCCTTATGTATGTGCTATTTTCGTGACAAACGAAATGTATGTGTTGAATTTTCTGGGAACACTCTCTGAAGACCTCTTCATTTCAGATGACTTTTGTATAACTTTTGCATAATTGGCAAACCGTAAGAGATAGAAAAGAACTTAACACACAACAAATATAGATATCCTTAAAACACAATCTATGTATTTTTATTGTAGAGTTAACTGTTTTGAGATATTCAGTTATTGGTTTCCATTTTAAGCCACTTAAAATGTTCTCAAATAGGTAGACATCTTTTTTTTCGTCTCCTTTGTTTTTACTGCTAGCAAGCATAGAGAACAGAATTTCAATTGTTTTACTTAGCGACCGGTTTTTAAAATAATTCCTATCACTTTAGTCTAGTGTATTTCACTTCTGTTTACAAGGAAGCAAGTATTAAGACCAATTCTGGTAATGATATACTAATTAGTATGGTGTAGATAAAAGTTTTGTAAGAAACTTTGTTTTTGGAACAGCTAGAAAAAGTCATGTGAATGGACAGCATCAGATTTTTTCCTAATATTTAGCTAGAATAAGTATAATAAATATTGCGCTCCACCAATTTATCACTGAATGTCCAATTGTTATACCTATTTTAAATGAATTTGTTAGGGCTATATATTTATACATACGATAACATACAATAACACAATATATAATAACTAATATACATTATGATAGTATACAAACAACCTAATTATCATAGTATTTCATTTAGCACTATACTTACTATAAAAGGCTCCTAATATAAATATTTACATTTTCCCCCACCAATTGGATACCGAGTATTCATCAGAAATAATCGTCAGTGGTTGCCTGAATCTCCACAGCCAAATACATTTTTAAGAAAGCCTAAGATGCATTTTCACCTCAAACTAATCTTTACGTAGAAAACATTTCATTTTTTCTTATTTTGTGAAATGTCTATAACGTTCCATATTAATATATATATATATATAAATATATAATGTTTAGGATGCATATGTGCATAACCTCTGAAGTCCTCTTACCTCTATATGAATTTTGTGCAATTAGTATTACAATAAATAGACAAAATATTACTCAAAAACATTTAAATCTCGTAAATCACACAACTTGTTTCAACATTTTCAATGACGTTAAGTATTTGCGAGGTATTCGTTGTTATTAGTTTAAATTTTTATTTAATTTACACTTGAAGTTCTAAGTTGCTATTCTTTTTACTTTCTCTACACGTACTATGTACATAGTGTATAGAGAAGGTATTGCACTCCACCAAAAAATTCGATACCGAGATTTCACCGGAAATATAAGTTTTAGGGACCCCTGTATCCAAAAAAAGTATTTTCAGAAAAAGGTCCGTGTGTCCGTGTGTCTGTGAACACGATAACTCAAAAACGAAAAGTCGGTAAAGTACCAAACTTGGTATTTAAGTTTAGTATCTTCCAGGGATGTGCCACGAAGATTTTGAGAAAAATCACCCCACCCCAAACTACCCTTTACATGGAACTTTGTTCGAAAATTTTGATTTTCTAAAAAATGGCCTAACGATTTTGATTAAACTATCGTATATTAAAGATATTTACCTAACAAATAAAATGTATATTTTGAATTCTCAGGGAATAGCCTCTGAAGACTACTTTATTCTGAGTGATTTTTATGGAATTTTGCATAATTGCTAAACTGTAAGAGATGGAGAAAAACTTACCATACAAAAAATGTAGAGCACGTTAAAACACACAATTTATGTTATATACATTCTTTTCGTGGAGCACAATTTATGTTATAAACATTTTTCTCGTAGAGTTGGTCGTTTTTTAGATGTTCCTTGTTTTGGTTTTCAGGTTCGAAAATCCTATCCTTTCTCATACAGGAATTTGCCAACTCCTGTCCATACAAACAAAGGAACTTCAGTCACATATCAACCAGCTTTTGACTATCATTTTAACGTATGGTACTCCCTTATTTCCCTTCTACTTACAAGGAAGCAAGTAATAAGACCATTTCTGCTAATTTTTTGTCGATTATCATGAAGTAAATAGAAGTATGGGCTTTTTTAAAACTAATTGGTTGCAGAGATTTAGAGAAAGTCATGTGAATGGAACACGTTAGAATTTTTAATCATGTTTCATTTGTTTGTCTAGACTTTATGTAGATCACATTAAATTATAGTTTTGTCGAATATTTTTGTTGTTGTTGTTGTTGTTGTAATTGATAATTTCTGGAACATCTTGATTTAAAAATATATGATAACTTTCTAAGCGTTAATTCGCGTTTTGCCACCATGGCTATACGTTTTAAACATTTGACTGTAGTGTCGTCCTTTTGTAATAGTCTTAATTCTTTAATACAACTGTGATAAAAGGGTTCATTAACGGTTTATCTCGATTAGCACTTATTGATGGAACAACAATATTTTATAACAATAGTTTGAGAACATATCAGATTATTTTATTCCTCCAAAAAAAGACATAAATGATTTAACTCCAGTTTTGACGGTTTATTTCTTAAATGTAATATTTAAAATAAATTTCAAATTCAAAATACTTGAGTGTAAATGACTGCCCAAAAGGCACACGTATCAACATTATAAGTGACATGGTAACCGCTTATTTTCAAAGATATCTGATATGTGCCATTCAAATGATTTTCGAAGTTGAGAAATTATTTATAATCAGTTGATAATCAGGATCATAAATTAAAAGTTTGTCATTCATGTTATTGACATACATATATAGTTCACTGCAGAAGCTGTATTTGTGGAAGGAAATGTTCAAGAAAGACGAGGGTTGTAAATATTCTTTATCAGGATAATACAGTCTGAGATTAGTGGAATAAGGTCTTGTAAATAGGTAGAGGCATACACTTTCTATTAACCGTCTGTCTTACTGAAGTGATTCAAGGAACGAATCGGAAAAACTAAACGTCACAGGTAGGCGAATTTGAGCTAAAATTTGAAATATACCTTCAAGGTAAAACAATTTTGAATAAGTGGGTCAAGCCAACAAAGAAACCTCGCGTTATTTCCAAAGCACCACAAAGTCACTGGACATCTTAAAGTCCTGGAAGTTAGACGCTGTATCGGATATCTCCCGAAAAATCACGCTAAGACTTGCTAAAAATGTTAGTTCGCTTCACTTCGTGTTAGTAATGCTGTAAGTGTCTGTTCGTCAGATTAATAAGTGCCAGTTTGAAGCTTAAACAGATCTCAAACTTTCATTTTGAATTTATCTACACGCCCTAAGAGCAAACAATCATAAGAGAGAGAAACAGTCCCTGAGAAAAAACCAAGTACTGAATTAACAACTCGACTCTGAGTCTCAAACAATAGCTACCCAAGGAGAAATTTAAGTGCTGCAGGTACTAAGATGTTCACCTGACGCTGAGATCTCGACCAATTGTCCAAGTAAGCGTCAGTAATAAAAATCTGATGTGTACCATTCACATGACTTTCTCTATATCCCTGCAACAAATTATTCTTAAAAAGATGGATGCGTAGGCTTCCACGACCTGTGTCTTGATGTGTCTTCTTAGCTTCAGGAGAAGGCCGCGTTATCTTGCATTGCATTGCCGACGTTTCGCTCATCTTGCCGTGAGGCACAAGAGCCCAGAAGAAGCTCACGGCAAGATATACATTTTATTTGTCAGGTAAAAATGTTTAATAAACGAAATTTTAATCAAAATCGTTACAGCCATTTTTGAGAAAACAAAATGTTCGAAAAAAGTTCCATGTAAAGGGTAGTTGGGGGTGGGGGGGATGTTTCTCAAAATCTTCGTGTCGCATCCCTGGAAGATACTTAACTTAAATACCAAGTTTGGTATTTTACCGACTTTTGGTTTTTGAGTTATTATGTTCACAGGCACACGGACATACGGACACACACACACACATACACGGAACTTTTTGTGAAAATGTTTTTTTTTTATATGGCGGACCCTAAAACATATATTTCCGGTGAAATCTCGGTATCGAATTTTTGGGTGGAGTGCAATACCTTCTCTATACACTATGTATATAGTGCGTATAGAGAAAGTAAAAAACTTATTTAAAATAATATTTAGGACGACGATAATTATTATGTGGATGGACGGCGTATAGTTTAGAAGGATCAAAGCAGAAAATAGTTATTTATGATATAAAAGTTAAAAGTGTAGTTTTATTTTGCGCGAAGGAAAGTTTGCGCAAGGAGGTCCTAAGGCCAAGTTTAACAATCATACGAGCAAAATGAAAACACTTTTAACTTGAAACTATGTTTTACACAGCACAATATTTCAGATTTATCAATAAATTTATAATATAAGATCAACATTCCTTTTGTTCAAGGAACAGTACGTTTTGTTATCGCTTGGAGGCGTGTGTATGTGGGATTAGAATTCGTCTATCGATATAGATTGATAATCGATGTAGTAATGTCAGTTCTTTACTCTTTACCATAAATCTTATAAATTAAAAATTTCATTCCATTCCTTCTCTATTAAATGATAAACTAGGGTATGTTACAACCAAATACCCAGCAACCGCGTTTTATGTTTGAAGTAGCCAATCGAAGAAATTTGTTGCCTAGTTGAGCATGTTTAGACACGAGAACGGACTAATAAAGAAGGTGGTGGTACTATTATTGATTTTATTGTTTTTTCTCAGGAACATAACCTCATTTATTTTATATAGATAAATAATAGAAAACAAACATATACAGTTCTTATTAATAAAAGGCAGCATTATGATGAAAGTGTGATATTTATTGTACAATTGGAAATGTTGATTCCTTGTGATGAGGTACTTGGTGTGTTTGTGTTGCTAAATTCAGATACCATAATAATACCAGGTGGTATTGCAAGGTCAGCAGAAGTATTTGGAAGGATGAGTGTAGCTGTCTTCTTATTTTCTATGCAGTTCTCTGTACATTAAAAATAACGATATATCGATCAGAATCCACTTGCAACGCAACACTTTCAAAACCACAAATTCTATATAACGGATACAGTCATAGTAGCAAAACTTAAGTTGGTAACATTGGAGTGTTATACATATTTTATAAATCTAGAGCTATAAATAACAACTTTAGTTAGAGTGCTTTGAGTTAAAAAGCAGTGTTTGTCTAAAAACACTATTGTAGACTGTTATTATTTTTCCCACTTGCTGGTTAGATGATCGTGGATCAAAAACGGAAAGCTGCAGAGGGTGGCAAGTAAAGAGAGAGTTAACTACTCCACATCCGGTAGCCTGCTTTTCACTAACTGGAATTACTCCTGTAAGCCCCTCAATTTGCGCATGTGTAAATCTGTTCGGAATTGGCGTCAGAGCCTCACAGCACTTTGAATTTGCATATAATTATACCTATCATCTCATCGGAAATTGAAAGCTCTCGTGCATCAGTATGTTTGCTGCACGTACATCACCATACGTTTCATCTTTCAATTATACATAACGTCTTTGCTAAACTGTATATTAAGATAGATATTTCTGTTACAAGTAGAATTGCTTTGTTAAGACGTAGGAACATGCACATTCCAGTGAACAACAATAGCAAGACCGGAAATATTTTAATGAAGGGAGTAGTAATTCCAATAATATATTATAGATGGCGTGCAAGCCAATTGTGTGCATTATTTTCTGTTACACATAGAGTAGCAAACTTGTGTGACGATATCTATTAGCGTCAGGAATAGTCAGACAAAAGCACCTTAATAACTTGAGTATAAAACGGCTTTGAAACTTACCCATTATAAGGGAGGAATAAAACGTAACCAAACCCCGAAGACGATGTGCGCTGGCATGGTCGGGATCCCTAACGATTCCAACATACGGTATCAATCCTAGCCCTGTATTAGCTACCTCGAATTTTGTAGTGACGGGAATAGACGAGAAACTTGAGGAACTATGGGATCCCTATAAGTTCCGCCAAGAGTCGTAGCGAAAATGACACTTTTCTGCCCCAAGACACCAATAATTGCTTAGTGTTATAGCCTTGAAACAAATAAATATATATTTTATGGCCTATACGCCCATCGGTCCCAAAAAACCATGAAAAACTTACGGCTAGAGTGACCAGGCTGTTGGAAAATTAACCATGAATCTTCCAAAGTGAGCTTCCATGTTACCGCGAAGAAAATATAGCTCGGTATAACTAGCAGAACGTTCTATACCAATACAATTCGATGAGCTGCTGTTTGTGGAATCAGCAGGCGGAAGGAGTAAAAATATCCAAACATCTTTTACACCGTTTCTGGTCTATATCAAGGTTACGAGTTGTGCAGAACGAGGCATTTCCCCCCCCCCCTTCTTTTATAGCTTAATGTCCTTTAACCTGGTTGTTCATATCGGACGATGAATGAAATTGATGAAACGATGCTCAAATGATCTCGGTGTCAATGGAGCTTAAAGTTACTCGACATTTGTCTGCGCAAGTTAAGGGAAAACCGCGAAAAAAAAAAAAAAATCAGGTAAACCCTGAGCGAGATTCGAACTCACGACCTGTTGAATATGAGGCAGACACGCTACCCCACAATATCCACGTGGGCGAGGAGTCCTTTATTGTTGTGTTGGTTATCGGCCTACCCTCAACATAATTGTAGCACTGACACTCCCTAGGACTTACAAGCCAATGCCTAGGGGTCAGAAGCCTGTCGGGGAGCCAACGGCACAAAACCACAGAATGAAGAACCTGTTACGAGGGTCGGCCGTAGCCAGGCATGAACACGAGGATGTGATTTATATGAAATGTAAGCTAAATGATGATTGTCAAGGTGACGATGGAGCAATTGGTGGAATGGGTGGCGGAGAAAACCGGAAGACCTGGAGAAAACTCGTCCAGACGCCGCTTCATCCACCACGAATCCCAAATGCGGGTGCTTGGGATCAAACCCAGGCCGCCTAGATGGGAGGTGAGCGGACTAACCATTCAGCTACCGCCTGTCCTTTATTGTTCTTCCTTTATTTTTACCTTAGGACCACAATGTTGTGCGACTAGAGGTATTATGTTGCGTGCAAATATCTTCAGCTGATGCCAGTCAGCTGGTTTTCGTTAATTTTGTACCTGAAAAATAATCGATTTTATTGTCGATTTAGGGGTTTACAATGTTCGTTCGCTAAGAGAATTTGTGAATAGTTCGAAATTGGAATTTTCTTGCAAAATCTCCGTTTCACATTCTTGGAAAATGGTGAACTTAAATATAATGCTGCGTATTTTACCGACTTTTTGTTTTGAATCATGCTTTTTCAAAGAGTTTTTTCAAAGGTCCAGATGTATTACCAACGAAATTTCTACATCGAATTTTTAAGTGTAGTAAATACAACGTTACTTGCTAATGGTGTGGTCGTCTCCTTAGCGCGGTGGTAGCACAGCTGCCTACCAAGCGGGAGACCTGGGTTCGATCCCCAGTACCGGCGTGGGGATTTTTCCCCCGCTGGGAGACCTGGACCGGGGTGCACTCAGCCTCGTGAGGTCCCTGGGGGGCCAATTGAGGAGCTACTTGATGGAGAAGTGGAGGACCGCATTAACCGGCCGGGAGGCGCTGACCACGTCTCACCCTCCAATACTGCACCCCATCCATGACGTCTGTAGTGGACCGAGATGGGGGACGCAGCGGCCGGGCGGTAGGCCAAGGCTCCCCGTGAGCTGTCGTGCCATGGAGCTATGTTTGCTAATAGTGTAAAGAAATTAATAAATGTGCTATATCGCCAACAGATGTCGCAAATTTAACAAGGAATGCTAAATAATAGGATTGCTATTCAGTGGTTATTTGCTCATATTGGTCACGCTTACTTATTCTATATTTCTTAAGTTATTACGCTAGATTTTCAAATTCTGTAAATTTTAAGTTCTTGCACGTTTTTATTTTAATTTTATTAAATAGTTTTGGTAAAATATGAAGCAAAAAATCCCAACATATTAATCATAATAAAAGGGTCGGCTGATGAGTCCTGGGCCTTGGCACCACTAGGCCAATTAGACGGCAGCATCGTATAGCTTGTATTCCTAGTTACAGGTCAATATCTTGTTTAGTTTTCGAATGACAGTATTTTAAACAAGACAACTTTAGCTTTTTCAGGAAAATTAAGGATTTGGAAAAACGAGCAGTAATTAAATACTTCCATTTGAATGGCTAAAGATATATAGAAGGAAATGGACATTAAATTGAAAACATATTAAATGATTAAAAGGCGGGTTGCAGAGTTTAAAATAGGACGTACGAGCACTAGTGATGAGCCTCGCTCTGGACGCCCTGTAGAAGTGACAACTCCAGAGATCACTGAAAAAGTCATCGTTTAGTACTGGAAGACCGCACACTAAACTTGTTTGCGATAGCAGAGACTGTAAGCAAATCAAAATAACATTCAGGTAATATTTTAAATATCGTTTTGGACTTTCACAAGATCTATGCAGGATAGGTGCCGCGTTTGTTGACACCTAATCAAAAGATGCACAGAAAAATTGTGTCTGTTAAGAATGTTCTACCGTAAAAATCACAGTGAATTTTTGAGACAGCTTATAACCATAAATGAAACTTGGATACGTTATTACATTACAGAAATTAAATCACAGTCACAATAATAGATTGCGCTAGATGAACCAACTCCAAAAAGCAAAGCCAATTTTGTCAGTTAACAAGGTTATGGCGAGTGTGTTATGGGGTGCACAGGGAATTATTTTTATTGATTACTTGGAAAAGGGTAAAAGTATCACTGGTGACTACTACGCAAGCTCACTGCAATGTTTAAATGATGAGGTGAAAAGAAAAAACCTCATTTGGCAAAACAAAAAGAAGAAGAAAAAAATTGTTTCATTACAATGCTCCGGTCATCGTTCAGTCATTGCAATGGTAAAAAATTTGCAAATTACAGTTCCAATTGCTTGAACATCCACCCTACTCGCCAGATCTAGCACCCAGTGACAACCACCTGTTTCCAAACCTCAAACAATTTCTTGGAGGACGAAGATTTCACAACAACGAAGAGGTCATTGATGCGGTAAACAGCTCTTTTAAGGATCTTGATAAATTGCACTATTGAGATGGTGTAATTAAATTAGAACACCGACATGACAAGTTAATCAGACTTTCTGGAGATTATGTTGAGAAATAATGCAAAAAAAAAAAAAAAAAAAAAAGAATAGTTAAATGAAGTTTTCATTGAGAGGCCCGGGACTTATCTGCAGACCGTCGTACAGGAGAGATTACACCGCTAGAGATCTGCTATGACGGGATAGCTTAGGGTCCTGGACTGGCAACGTTTTCTAAACGTCCCTTAACCTGGTAGGTCATATTGGACGATGAAAGTAATGGGTGAAATGATGCTCAAATGAGCCCTTGGCCCATAGAGCTTAGTTATCGGATATGTGTCGGATAAGAGAAAACCCCAGGAGGAATTCCATTTGGGTAATTTACCGTAACCGAGGCACAAATTCGGAATCTGCAGAATGTAAGATAGACACGCTTTGAATACGGTTGTTCTGTTTGGTCACAATTAGCAGCTATCATTCAAGGAAACGGGTGAGTTTATCTCATCCATTTTAACAATGGTCAGAGAGTTTATATGGTAAATGGTTTATCTGCCCCAGCTCACTTGAAAGTATCTCTGGACAATGAATAGCCCGACGAAGTCCTATTGAGTATCCCCCCACCACCCAGACCTAACATATCTAGACTTTTGTCAGTGGGAGACCCTAATGGATATTTTGTACAAGGCAAGACCATCTACATTAAAAACATTGAATTACTGTGTGCAGCGATGGCAATGTATGTAACGTAGAACAGGCTGTTTAAGGCACTGTGACTGTTTGATTGCTTAAGGCGGCCATTTCAGGCACCTTAACTCATGTAAATGAGTTGAACATTAAGCTACATTGCCGCCTCATTTGTGCCTTAAGCCTCGTTATTTACATTTTTGGTGATCGAATAAAGAGTATATAATAATTACATATAATTTATATTAAGAAGGGCGGAATGTTTGTTACCGTCATTGAATTCCACACAATACAAAACGTAAAAATATTTGTTAGTATAAGTTTTGTAACTGGCACGTTCTACAATGTGAAATTTGATATTTTTTATGTGTCCAGTCACGAGACACATTTTTGTCCCCGCCACAAAGTGACTGTCAGCGAAGTATCAGTATGATTCTCGCATCTCAACTTACTGCAAGTTCTGATGGTTAGCACGTTTCTGCTGGAAAATCGATATCCATTTAAGTCGATGTAATGCTGCAGACTTCCCTCCTATTAATACCTGCTTCCCTTATTAAGGAGTTTCCGTCCCTGGGCCTCAGGTGCAAATTCCTTCGCCAAAATGTTCTCTCAAGAGAGAATATTACAAAACGCGTGCAGTGCTCTTACAAGGGAACTGATTTGTTGAAAATATTTACAGTCCTTTACTTAAGGATGTATACTTCATCAGTATAAATGTATACTTTATAGATAATTATGCCGTCTATCACATAGCATATGTAAAGGAAGAAACTCTCCTATTTATGATATCGCAACATATGTTGATTCCAATTTATATGTGCACAATGCTAATGTCAAATAGGGAATATGTTGATGTTTGTTAAAGTAATTGTATATAATCAAGTCTCCTAAATGTTTAAAACTAATAGATTGACTAACAATATTTTTATTACTTTCTCTGTCATATGTACACATATTGCAATGACCTCTAGTATGCTCTATCAGCCTTGGCACTTCTCTCAATTCATATGATATGAGAGTGTTGCCGATCTCCTTAACATTCTACATGTTGATATATCAAAAGTAATGCAAGGCTTGGAGCTTATCGCCTAAACACTGTAACAATTAGAAAAATACCATAAGCTACAGGTATATTCAACAGCCCCCAACCTGAGATGGGGAGCAATGGCAATATGTTGAATGTCACATTAAAGCAGAGTCAGAGGAAGTTATATTGTCCAAAGAATACTCTGATTTCGTACATAGGTGACTCTAAAACAGACAATGGATTAGAAGCTGGAAAAGCATGGCGAGGTGCTAAAGTGTGACATTATGTACTATTTCTGTACTTATATCATTTGTTGTGTACAATATGTAACTTAAACTATAAACAACAATATATGCATAAACAAAAAATAACACTTCTGGAGATTATGTATTGTATGTCAAAAAATAAAACTGAGAAATCCATAGCTAATAAGTGTTTTGACAAAAGAGTTTGTACAGAAAAATAAAACTAAACCAGCCTTTTCGCAGCAATACAACCAGTATTTCGTTGCATAGCCCTTTGCTTTTATAACATCTTCACATCTGCTGGCATGGAAGCAATAAGGGTTTTAATTGCTTCCTTGGGAATTTTTTTCCCATTCACATTTCACATGTTGAAAAACTTCATGTTATTGGAAAACTCTCTTGCTTTTACATGGCTGGCGAACACCTTCCATACATGTTCTATAGGAGTCAAGTCCGGAATTTGACTTGGCCAAGGCAAAAGATTATATTTTGTTGTTGTTGAACATAGTCTATTACACAATGAAACGATGTTTTGGATCATTATCATGCTGGAAACACCATTTTCGGTCGTCTCCTTAGCGCGGTGGTAGCGCAGCTGCTTACCAAGCGGGAGACCTGGGTTCGATCCCCAGTACCGGCGTGGGAATTTTTCCCCCGCTGGGAGACCTGGCCCGGGGTGCACTCAGCCTCGTAAGGTCCTTGGGGGGGGGCCAATTGAGGAGCTACTTGATGGAGAAGTAGCGGCTCAAGGTCATGAGGACCGCATTAACCGGCCGGGAGGGACTCGAGGCGCTGACCACGTCTGACCCTCCAATACTGCACCCCATCCATGACGTCTGTAGTGGACCGAGATGGGGGACGCAGCGGCCGGGCGGTAGGCCAAGGTTCCCCGTGGGCTGTCGTGCCATGGAGTTATAAACACCATTTTCGGGGCATATTACTTTCTCTACACGTATCATGTACATAGTTATAGAGAAGATATTGTATTCCACCCAAAAATTCGATACGAGATTTCACTGGAAATACATGTTTTGGGTCCCCCTGAATCCAAAAAAAAATTTTTTTGAAAAAGGTCCGTATGTGTGCGTGTGTGTGTCTGTGGACAGCATAGCTCAAAAACGAAAAGACCGTTAAATACCAAACTTTTTATTTAAGTTTGGAATCTTTCAAGGATGCGACATGAAGATTTTCAAAAAGAATCCCCCACCCCAACTATCCTTTATATGGGACTTTTTTCAAACAGTTTGATTTTCTCAAAAATGGCTGTAGCGATTTTGATTAAAATATCGTATATTAAAGCTATTTATCCCACAAATAAATGTATATCTTGAGTTTTCTGGGAATAGCCTCTGAAGACTACTTTATTCTGGATGAATTTTACGGAATTTTGCATAACTGCTAAACGTAAGAGACAGACAAAAACTTACCACACAAAAAATGTTGAGTACATTAGAACACACAATTTAAGTTACATACATTTTTTTCGTGGAGTTGATAGTTTTTGAGATATCCCTTGTTTTAGTTTTCAGTTTTGAAAAACTTATACTTTTCTCATACGGAAATTTGTCAGCTCCTGTCCATACAAACAAAGGAACTTCAGTCACATAGCAACCAGCTTTAATTATCTCTTTAACCTATAGTACTTTCTTATTTCGCTTCTGCTTACACGGAAGCGTCGCCCTCCGTGGTGTAATGGTTACCATGCTAACTTCAGATTCCCAAGGTCGCGGGTTCAAACCCGGCGGAGGACGATGGATTTTTTCGGGTGTAAAAATCCTCAGCATGGCTTCCTTCGGAAGGGAAGTTAAGCCGTGGGTCCCGTGTCGTAGATTTACGGCACGTAAAAGAACCTCAAGCCTGATAGAGAGGCCTCAGAGCAAAATTAAGCGGTCTTTCACGCCCAATTTGGAATGGGACGCTGAGAACCACAGTAGTTAAAGAGCGTCCATAAATAACACGCTATTTCCATTTTACACGGAAGCAGGTACGCACCAGATATTTGTTGTAGCATATGGGAGCATAATATGCTTATCCAGCAATTCTCTATAATCAAGACTTTCAATACACCCACTAAGGGAAGAACCCCTTTCTAGATTTACACTAGGCAATTTTCACCTCTACGTTGACGAACATGTTGAATACCGTCATAAGACATGAAATTAAATTTGCTCTCATTGCTCCATAATACTTTACCCATTCCAGTGACGATGTTCTTTAACAAAGGTAAGTCTCTTCTATCTGTTGCGAGGACCTATGGGCGATGGGCAGTCAAATCCTCATCATTATAACACGTCCTAGGTTGGTAGAGCTCAGGGAGGTGAAGGAGCTCCCAATACACTGGGTGACTTCCTCACCGCTATCCCGTCGTGAGGAAGTTATTTTAGCTAGCTTATGTATTGGCCACTGTGTTTTTAGTCATTGCCACTTACTTAAAAATCTGACGTGCTCCATTCACATGTCTTTCTCTATATCACTGCAACAAATTATTCTATTTACTTCATCTAATGGAGCAAAAATTAGCAGAAATAATCTTATTACTTGCTTCCTTTTTAGTAGAAGCGAAATAAGGGGGTACCATAGGTTAAAGTGATAATCAAAAGCTGGTTGCTCTGCGACTGAAGTTCCTTTGTATGAATGGCAAATAAATTAATATTTTTACATAATAATTTGTGAATAGCCTGCAAATCCCTTCATTCCTACGGAATTTTATATATCACTCTATAACTAGTAAGATAAGACTAAACAAAAACGTTTTATACAAATACGCATAACTCTCTAAAATACAAATTTATTGAAAATAGCTGTTTGTGGAATCAGTCATTTCCGATAGTCGATTCTTAATATTTTGGAATTTGGTAGAGTCTTTTCAATTTCATGGAAATCAAAGACTCCATCCTGCCTCTCGGGTGTGCCATATTTGTAGTTTGTTTCAACTTGGAAAGAGTATGGAATTTTTCGACCTGCATATAGCGACCCCTTTTTTTAAGACATTTGAATATTAATTCCGTTTCTTCTCCTTCTCTCGTACCTGCAACGAAATGTATGATGGACAGCTTTCTGCATATGCCTATCTGAATTTATCTGAGGTAGATGGAAAAAGAACCGATGCGCTGAATTCACATGTGTTGCAGCCACCAGTCCTATACACATTTTATTGAGAATAAAATAATTATCATAACAAAAGCCTATACAAAGAGTTTCAATTGCGGCTAGGAGTTGGCTACAACCTCTTCATGAACCATTGTCAGCAACTCATATTCCTGAACATTTATACGAATATGTCAATATCGCAATACAATTATTCAATAGAAGCCAGATTTGACTTTCCCTGGAACTATCACTTCCTGTATATAAGTAAAACTCATTTAAGTGTACCAGCCGATGAAATATGGCACTGCAAATTACTAGTACGTAAAAGGTGAAAGTAAAATCATAAAAAAATAAACGATTAATTTTTTTCAGAACTGCAAAAAATCCATAATGCAATCCTGTAGAAATTTGGTTAAGTTCACCAGTTGCTCCAATAAATGCAGAAAAAAGAATCATAAGTTGGATAAAATAACTATTGGTTAATGTGTAGGAAATTAATATAAATGAAGCATTTTTTGAACTGATAAAATGAATCCATAATCAATTACGACTACAATTAACTAACAATCAGAGCTAGAATTATTGGCCTTCGTGTATTATACATTTGCTCTAGCGCAAGTTACTGTACCTAACTTGAAAATAGAAACTCCAAATTAGATTTCATAATCCCTTCACCATTAACAAATGCTTTTAACATGCCTGAGTTTGCCTTCTTCATAAAGAGGTTTAATATGAAGTATTTTGACTGAAAATCTAGAGAATGGAAATTGCGTAGCTCTGGAGAATACATAATTCATTGAGGATTAATAAATACTAGAAAATGCGGATTTAATTTAAAATGCTTTAAATTAAGTTAATATGTGCAAGTCAATTAGGAATAAAATAACTTTGAACAAAGTTTATAAATATACCCCCTTTATAAATATATAATGGCGAAGTTTAAATATAATGGAATGCCCGAATTAAATAGGTTGGGAGCTATTAATTCCTGGTACTGGTGAATGTAGCAAGGCTACACCCATCACTAACACAAAACTTTAGCGAGAGCCAGTTTAACCACGCTCACTTTCGCAAACCTTTATTTTTACTTTCTCTACACGTACTATGTATATAGTGCATAGAGAACGTATGATTCTCTTCGTGATACTGATAAAGTTCATAATTAACTAATTGTGCCACGTCCCCAATTTTGAAAGAATTATTTTTTTTGGCGACTTCGCTTTTGACTTGAGCCCATTAAGCTCTCTGGGGTCTTATAACCTGATGTCCCTCTTCATTAGCCAGTAGACCCAGTTCAAAAGTTTTCTCACTACTTTTGAAAGGATGCACCCTTTCTAAAAGCTCGGCTTTTATTTGCAAAGGACACAAAACCTTTTTCTTCCAACCACTTAACTATATCGCCTTTTCTGGAGGAGGTATTAGCAATTTTGTTTACAGTAACAGAATGATAAGGCGCACTATGCATAATAATTATACTATCTTCCTCTAAATAATTTAAACATCTTTAAGAACCACCTACCTATACAGTGAACACAACAGCCCTAACTTTACTGCTGGTTCTCGTACTTGGCTTACTAAGCCACATTTTCTTGAAAGAGTCAACTTATTGAACACTAGTACTGTACGAAATCAGTACACCGCAGTTTAATTCTCAACTGAGGCACTTACCTTCCAGTTCCACCACGCACGCATCAGCGGTCTTTACTGTTTTTGCGTTATCAATGTTTTAACCTTGAGTTATCGCATCAGGTGCAATGCATTCCATCGTTTATACTTCCTCGACAATGTGAAGACAGCTGCTGAATCTTAGTTGGCTTACTGTTAGTGCATTCCAAGAAACGTTCTTGGTTCTAGGACTCTGCATTGAGCACAAATAAGCGTAATAAAACGCACTCATCATTTATTTTCCAAATGGAATTTTCTTGAAACAAAACAATACATTAGTTTTAGAGCCATGTCAGAGGGCTTTTTAAAATGTTTCATGACGTGATCGTACCTTTATAGAAAACCTCACCGAATAACTATTTCTAAATTTCTTTGGAACATGGAGAATTTCACATTATTAGGAGATAATTATATCTATTGTATTACAATGTATAACATTACTAAAACAGCAATGGATTTATTAGTATTAAAAGCGTAACCTTTAAGTACTAGTCTCCACTTAAACATGACGAAAGATAACTATAAATTAGTAATTTAAAATACGAACCACTGGATGTAAAAATATGATTATTTTTCTTACTTGTTCAGAATAATATCCCCTTTTATCCTACCTACTTGTTACTTTTCTGAAATATGCCTGCGCGCACATGATATTGCAATTATAGTTTCACCAGCGGCGGGGTGTAATGAGGCAACGCTGTGTCGTTGCTATTGGCTACTGCCGTATTATTGGGCACGCCTCAAACATCAAGAGGTTTGGCTCGCTCTATAGTGTATTCTCTTTTATCCCTTTTATTTACATGGAAGCAAGTAATAAGACTATTTCGGTTAAAACTGTTTATCGATTACCATGCAGTAAATGGAAGAATAAGTTTTTAACAATAATTTGTTTCAGAGAGAAACACAAAGTCATATGACTGGAATACATTAGCTTTTTTTAAAAAAAAAAAAAATATATATATATACGTATATTTATTTATTGTAGATACTTCAGTTCCATAGCTTCCTTATATATGTATAACTTATAGGGCGCCCTAACTTCATAATTATATGAACTGACTGTTAAAAAGAATAAATTTAAAGATTTTTACTTCCCCTTCTCATTTGAATCTATATTTACTGTGTCGCAGCATTACAAACACACATACACACACATATATATATATATATATATATATATATATATATATATTATTTAGTTATTTGTTTATTTATTGAGGAGACTTCAGTTGCTTACCTTCCCTATATATTTATAATTTATACACCAGCCTAATTTCATAATTATGTGTTCTGGCTCTTAAAAAATATAAATTTAAATGTTTTTTTGCTTCCTCTTCTCATTAGAATCTCTATTTACAGTGTCGCAGTATTTCACAAATTCGTGTTGATGTGAAAGGTTCCTAAACTTATATTCATAAACTAAAATCAGACTCATTCACTTTATTAAAGAATATAATTGCTGCTTCCGTTATATTTTAAAGCTGTGGGGAAAATGCACATTATGTATTTGAAAGGAAGCGTGAAGGAGAGCCGTGACTCATGAGCTAGGGCTTGTAAGCAAATCGAGTCGTCGGTAGCAGCGTTCATCCCAAATTCTCCACATCTCATATGAGTAACTCCCCTTGCTTTAAAGCATCTTATGTTATTTATTGGGTTTGTGTCCACATCACGAAGTAGTCGTTCTTCACGGTCAGAGGTTCGTAACTCTGTTTGTATCCCAACATCAGAATTACTGTTCTCAAGTGAACTACTCTCTCACAAGTGTTGGAGAATTTGTGAGAATCTTCATGAACACGTAAAGTGCCTGTCAGAATACCTTTCTGTATAAAGCTGGCCATACATGTATTGCATGTTGTAGGTTCACTTACAAAAGCCTTCCATGTTCTACAACAGACAACCAAATAATCAACGGACCACAATTTAATCCAATTACACGTAATTATTAATTATCCGATTGCAACACATTAATGAACAAAACAATCAGTCAATGAACAGCACATTAATTCAAGCAATAATTATTATTGATGTCTACGGCGGCACGAATCCTCTAATAACTTTATATCAAACAATTCTTAGTCCCCCGTTCTTATGAACTTCCTGTTTTGATGTTGAAACGCCATCCCCGAATTACTCGATACAGCACATATACACTTTGTTTTTTCTGAAACCCTCCAGATGTTCCGGTACAAACGCCAACTACAAACAATTGTTCTTATTGGAGGTTTTGCAACCTATATTTTTACATTAGAAAAGCCGTTTCAAGAACAAGAGCGGCTTTGCTAAAAGCGTGCTTCTGATTTCTAACTTCCACTTTTCCATTAAGACAAGCTCTAGAGTGTTCAAAATCAATCTATGTCACTTATATTCAAGATATCTTATACAATGATGCAGCATGTCTAATGATGGTTAAACACATTGTACCAAATATGTTTGTATTTGCACGGGAAGAGGAATACATAAGCTAAATAAGCTAATAAAATTTGAGTATTGTTCTGCAGGTATGGTTCAGATAAGACAAGCACGACATTGTATAGCAGGATTTACCATAATAAAGCGAGTTTTAAGCGATGTATTTGTTCTTTTCAACACATGGAAGGGCGCCAAAGGCTAATTATAAAACTTCATTATAGTCTCTTGTAAATTACATGCATGCACGAAATTGAAATTTTGGCGGTAGAGTGTCTTCACAAAGAGCGAATAGAGTGCTAGCTATAACTTTGCTGATAGTGACGTGGGTATATTTTATTAAAAACTAGAAAGACACGGCCATATTAATTTACTCTGTAGCATTAAGTGCCAAAGGGAATTATTAATGCCTATCGCTTTAACAAAGAGAATGCACGATCTTTGTGACAAGTAATGTAATTATTATTTTTCTTTATTATATTGCAGTCGACACTATATTCGTATGTCGACATGTAACTACTTTCGACCGAGTTAGAGTATTGAACAACGATTTCTGACCGTGTTTTCCCCATGTTCGATGTTACAAATTATAAATAAATCATGTAGTTACCAATAAATGTTGACAATAAAAAAGATACACCACTTTTAGAAAATGTTTACTTACGAGTTTGAATTAAGAACCTGGCCAGCGGCACAGATGTGGAGGCTGCTTTGTCTCGTAATTCTCAGATCGGCTTCTTGGAGTTGAGTCAGAGACTGCGGATGTCATAGGGTGGATGTCTGCTCGTCACTGCTCTGGTAGCCGCACCTATATCTCTGATTGCACTGGCTGTGAGCTCCGCTGCCACTACTATCGTACACTGGGTAATCTACCACGACATGTCTGTTCAGTCGTTTTTACATGTGAAGAATTAATTAATGTAAGGAGTTTACAAATGTGATACCAATTATTGGAAATATTGATTGGTGATTAGTTTGCTATTAACAGTGTGTAAATATTAATTTATGACTCTTTAGCGAAGCATTTGTTTTCTCAATATTTTTTTTATATATTCATTAATTGCTTGTACCTTAACATTAATTTGCAGAGTATTCGTTTTCCACGCTGCTGTCTTTGAAACTTCCTGTCAATTTTCGCAGGACTAAAGGCACTGTTTCTTTGTACAAGAACTGGTTTCACCTTTAACAGCACTGGGTCGGATATTAACAGTAACATATATGGTAAATACTCGATAGTTTTCTGCCGAGAAGACTTGCGAATGTGATGCTCCCGATCCTGCGACAATCCTTTTTTGGGCCTCTTCTGAAAGGTGTCTGTTGGTAGAATTGCCAATTCAATTTTCTAGGCTCCATGGATGAGAACATTCTGGACGGATAGAGGCATCCATTAACAGAATTTAATTTTTCTGAGTCTATTGTGTATTGTTCAAATGCTTGGGTATTTATGGAGATACCACAGCTTCATAGTTTGAAGAATACGGGAACGTGTGACAAGCTCTTTGTTTACACCAGTGCTTTCGCATAACAGTGACGGTAATTTGAAAATACGAGGAGCAGTTTTATTGCGTTTTTATTTCCGAGTGGCACTCGGTTTATTATTGAGAAATTTACCTCAAAATTTATTAGTTCTTTTTCCTTTTATTTTCTTTCTTGAAGAGACAAGAATCTTCGAGCGGCTATTTTTCAATGTGTTACATCCGCTTTATTTGTAATTACAAAAAGGACTATAAAATTGAATGTAATGATATACGATAGATAGTCCATATGTAAATGTCTCTGAGTTCTCAATTTATTTTAACTTTTTTCAAATCATTAATTCTTTTTGGACGTGATCCGCTTAAGTAGGGTTTCTGACACGTAGTTTCTGTAAGTATTTTACTGTCGTAGTGAACAAGAATTTTGATTTTACTTTATACTCTTTTTCTTAAATTACCCCAGTGGATGGATTTATATTTCAGCCTTGTTTCTTTCTATGCAAGAGTTTAATAGAATCTTGTAGAACTAGGCGTAGTGTTTTCCACGTGATTGTTTTATAAGGATCAGAGGCCAGGGGACTACAGTGGTACTATGGACAAAACAAATAGATTCGGGACAGTGTTAGCGTGTCACGGTCATTAAATTATTTAATGCTATAACAACCCTATTTAATGTTAATTGTTATAACACTAGTCTCAGAGACACTGAACATTGATTCTCGTAAGGTTGTAATGATAGGAAGAGTATGGTCAAATAAAGCTTGTGATTTTATTTGTTTTGTTTTGCCTCTTTTATGATAAGATTATACTAAAATTTAGTCCTCCTTGCATTTACGAATAAAGCCATAGTTTGCAAGGAATAGAAACGGATGCTGGATACTGATAAGCGCTTTTGAGTTTTGTTTCTTGAGTTGGGGCGGTTTTTATTTATTCCCATTAAAAAAATATTTCAGCATTTTTTATTTTTTGGATCAAAACTACCGAGATTTTTGTATCAGGGAATACAATGACTATCACTAAACTAAAGCGTGTTGTGTCCTTACTGATTTCTCTTATAACATGACACTGACATGGAAAAATGAACAAAGGTTTCTGTATCAAACAACACCGTTTTGGACATCTGTGAAACAAAAAATGATCATAAGGATTATTAGGATAGTTGCAATATCATTGTTGAACGACAGCAAGCACTTCATCTCTCCGCATAGGAACGAAGGCACCAAGCACTCCACCGCTTCTCATATTTCTCTTCTAGTCTCTAGACTGCAGTCAGAACAGCTTGTCTGTTACATCCAGCTCTCTATTTTTGGTTCGCTAACGTGAATGTATTAGCAGCACGGTGCACAGCTACACCTCTGATTCCGTTCCTTATATTCACCTTCATTATTCATCCCTTTTTTGGAGAGACTTACCAATTCCTATCCTGGCGAAATTAGCCAACACTTTCTCCTCTCCAACTCTTCTATGACTTCCCGTTAACAAACTAAAACATAAAAATAATAAAACGGTAAACTCTGAATGATGGCATGAGCAGTATCTCTAAGCAGTAGCTATAGTAAGCAAAACATAACATTGGAAAAATAGAAAATAAATAAATAGTAAATCCTTTCCGTTCTTGTGTTTATTTCTTTCATTCGATACCCGCTGAAATAAGTACTTAGCAAATAAGTACTACAGATACTGTAAACTTTCTCTTGTTTGTTTTCTTCTTGCGCTTCATGGGATTGGTTCATTTAGCCTGTTTCCAATCAAGAGCACTGATCAATCCATCTATACAGCTATTGGTCTGCCTGTCTTTCTGAATCATTTCGGTTTATAGTGTAATAAAACAGACGCCAGTTTATTAAAGTGCATTCTTTTTACGTGTTTCAGCCTGTGTATCTGTAATGCATTTATTCTATCTAAAATGTTAAATATATTTAAACTCTTTCTAATTTGTTCACTATTTATTCTGTCCATAACATTAACTTCTGCCACAGTGCGTTAAGAATCTCATCTTTAAAGCCTCAGTCCTTCTTTTCCTTGATCGGTTCAAAGTCCAAATCTTACAGGTTAAGGGTATGTTAAAACAGGTACAGCTATCAATTTATGCAACTTAAATTTTTTCTTTACAGCTTATGTTTCAATGAAAGTAAAACCATTACTAGAAGAAATAGAAAACTACAGAAGAAGGCGGACAGAACATCTCAACCACCTGTCACAAGGAAGAATACCTAAACAAGCCTTTAGCTACAAACCTAGAGGATGAAGACCAATAGGAGGATCCCAAAAAAGATGGCCTCAACAAATATGAGACCGAAACAGGCAAATGCCTAAACTGTGAAGGAAGAAGAAGAAGAAGCTTCAATGTTCAGTTTATTTGTTCCACACATTCAACTTAATTTATCTATATTAATATTTATGACATCCTTCTGCCCATAAGACAGATTATACTCCAAATTACCTGTTCCATTGTTTGATTAAAAACGAAAAGTTTGCATTAAAGGTGGTTCTTCCTCCAAAACACCATACTCTCATTTCCGTTGGTAATATAATAACATTATACTTTGCAGTTCATCATTTTTCATGGTAGGAACCTTTTGGAGCATTCAGGCCTCATTTAAACTGTTTCCTCCATCTTCTTTGAGGTCTGCCGATGTTTCCTTGGCCTTTTGGTATATATTTTAAAACCAACTTTGTGTAGCGGTGTTCATCCATCCTAACCTCATGCTGTGTCCAGTTGTTTTAAACATTTGGCTGTTAAACAGAATGTATTGAATAATTGAAAAAGTATATCACTCTGACTGGAATACAAAATAACAAAGACCACATTAAGCAGTAATGCCTGAAAAATGTGTGTATATATATACACACACACCAGGTGAGTCAGCGGGCCCTTATTCTCGAGTTTTATGCAATCCGCATCATATATTCCAAAATTAAAACATCGATCCCATTACTAGGTTCTACCCACGTATTTAAAATGTAGGTTAAACATTCAATGAAATTAGTACTTATCGCATAGCCTTTTCATATACTGGTAATTAGACAGCTGACGTTTGCACTATTGCAAAGGTTCACTGGGACCGCGAACACTACATGTTAAACAGAATGTTGATCTCTAAAGTTACCAGTAGCTCAGTAGGAACGAGCGCAAGACTCCGAAGTGATCTATTTGCTGTGAACATGGTTCGAATTCCCTGTATGTTCTAATTGTTTTTACCGTGTAATATTCACAAATTACAAATATTAATCTGAAAGTGGTTATTATTTTAATTTTAATTGTTTTATCTATGTTTTATGGAAATGTTTATGTTTCTTTATTGGGAAACTACAAGTAGGTATTTGTTTAAACATAACTGTACCTAGGTAAGCGCAATTGAATTAAGGATCATTTATATCTAGGTACACATTTGAACGCAGAAAAGTAGGAAATTACATAATCAGACTTTAACATGAAAGTTAAACACAAGTTTGAGACGTAGAATGATTGTGTGATTAGAACTATCGTTTCATATTGGTATGTTTTGTGGCGCTGGAATGACCCTTATTCATGGATCACGACTCCTCTAACGAAACAAGTGCTTGAACTGGTGACCTTCTTGGATAATGCACGCCTGGACACGCTGTTGAATGGAGCCTCTGACTTGGTGTAGCATGGCGGGTTGAACAGATCTAAAGACCACTGCAATACACTGGCGAAGAGTTTCTGGATTGTCTAGCTCCTCTACATAAACATGTTCTTTTAAATAATCCCAGAGGAATAAATCAACGGGTGGAAAATCAGGTGATGTGGCAGGCCAAGGGACTGGTTCCCAGCTTCCTATCCAATGAATAGGATGTGCAGCATTCAAGTCATTGCAGACGATCCTCGACCGACGTGGAGGAGCGCCATCGTGTTGAATCTACATTACCATTAGCTCCTGTATTGACTCGTAGTCCAATAATAAGGTTAGCTCATTACGGAGGAATTCCAGGTAGCGTGCTCCTGTTAGATGGCCCTGAAGAATAATGGTCCAATAAGGTGGTCTCCCAAGATCCCACACAAGACATTCACTCCACACTGTTCCAATGAGGATTATCAACACTCCAATAGTGCATATTGACGTGATTTACGGTGTCATTGTTGTGGAATCTTGATTCGTCAGAAAACAGGGTCCTGGATACCAATCCCACATCATTTGCTACTCGCTCCAGCAAACACTCACAAAAGGTCACTCGAGCTTCAAAATTTATCCCGTGAAGTGCTTGATGTAGGTGCAAGCGATAAGGATGAAGGTTATTAATGTTCAATATTCGCACTGCAGAAACTGGCAGATGTTCACCTCCTGAGGAACTGCCCGTGTACTAGTATGCGGACTGTCCTTGATAGGTTCAAAACAGCTTCTGCATTAACACCCGATGCTGCTGTTGCGTGGCATTCTCGCAAGTGATGCTGTTACACAAAGAAGACTTTCAACATTCCGAAGTGTTTGCTGTTGATTGTCATCTATTCGGATATCTCTCCCGGTATAGACGCTGAGCCGTTTGTGCATTTGTTTTTGCTTTTCCCTTCATTAAAAGCATATCTACGTACTCGTCTGTCGACTACTTAATGAAGACTGGCACAAAATATCGTCCAATGGGGCAGACGTCACTAAACGTATTCTACCCATTACAAACTGCAGCCAACCAATAATGATGTAACTTATAATGTGCTGAACTCGCAGGAAGTTCAAAATTAGATTACTGTAAATTTGGTTTCCAAGTTTCGATGAGCAATAAAAACAAGATGTACAATACTGAGACTCGAACCTGTGTCACTGTCGGTTAGCGCACAGGACACCACATAATCCTATTCATTTATTTCGAGACCTGACTGAACGCACGTTGAATACATGTACGCAAGTACTATGTCATTGCCACCTCGCGAGTTTTCGTGCTTGATTTAGCCCTTTAATACAGTTTTAACTATTTGCTGGATGTTTTAATACTATTACGTAAATGGCAAAAGCTATTATACAGGTTATTCGAGATGTAGGAGAGGTAGTTGACGCAAACATTTAAATAAACCGCCGTTTAATAATATGTCTGTTTTGACTATACGGGTCCATGGTGTATGAGGTGTGTCCCCAAAGTCTTTTTTTAATTTTTGGCAGCCAACCTCTGCTCTAAGTACAAGATTCAGCCTTTTTCTTTTTAACTGAGTTTATATTGTACTGATATGATAGGTCTATTTTTGTCCGAGGCGTTTACTGAATTACGTTACTATTTATACTCTAATAAAGAGGTTGTAAAATCGGCTGGACACCGGAATTCGCTCTCAGTAAACGAATCGTATATCTGTTTAGGTGTACTTTAGCGAGGAGCACTTGCTGTTTGTTGGGTGGCCTACCCACCTTCCCAAAGAAAGGGGCGGCTGACTCACCTGCTGTGTGTGTATGTTTACTTCAGTTTTGCTTCCAATAAGTGATTAACTGTAGTAAGAGAAAATAATGCCCTATTAAAAGAGCTAAGGTTCTATATTAAATTTGCTAAAATCATTTAAACCAAAACTTCATACAAACTCTAAGTCTGATGCACTACAAACTCAAACAAAGGTAAAAGTAGCAAAATGGCTATCATTTTCTGCTCAAACAAGACTCACTTAATATTATTTCCAAAATTTTCTCCTAAATGTCTGCAACAATATCATACATAAACGAATATTCCCTTTGCCAAGGTCCAAGAATAATTAAATTATAGACATAGGTAAAATAATAGAACAAAGATTTACTAATAAAGAATTCTAAATCCCATATTACCATAAAACATCTTATGTGTTCCATTCACATGACTTTCTCTACATCTCTGCAAAGAAATATTAAAAAGCTTATGCTTCTATTTACTTCATGGTAACCGAAAAAAAAAAAAAATTAGCAGAAACACTCTTATTACTTGCCTCCTTGGAAGTACAAATGAAATAAGGGAGTAACATAGATTTAAGTGATAGTCAAAAGCTGGTTGCTATGTGATTGAGGTTCTTTTGTTTATATGGACAGGAGTTGCCAAATTCCTGAATGAGAAAAGTATAAGTTTTTCAAAGCTGAAACCAATAGCAAGGAATAACTAAAAAGCTATCAACTCCACGAAAAAAATGTGTACGACATAAATTGTGTGTTTTAACGTGCTCTACATTTTTGGGTGGTAAGTTTCTGTCCATCTCTTATGATCATTGCAAGTGTATAATTGCAGCAAGAATATAAATGCAATCTCAATCATAAAGGTAAACAAACCCCAGCCTAAAATTTAGAAATTCCCACAAGATATAAATGGTCAAAAACGAAGCAAGTTAAATCTTAGAACATTAAGTAACCAACAATAATGAAACAGTAAATGTAACGAATAGAAACCAACATGCTCAAGTTAACTCCCCTTATAACTTTTATAATTTGGCAAAAGAACCATTTCGCAAAAAATAAGTTTAAACTATGTAATATGTGAGTGCAAATTATTTCGAAGCACAAGCTGAAAACGAGATTACGAATAGGAAATCAATTTCACGACAAGATCCTCTTTTATATTTTTGCTTTTTCTGGTATAGTAATTCTCACGATCTGAAGAATTAGCACCTAGAATAGCGTAAATTCAATGCCAATTTAGAATAAGGAAATACAAGAAATTAAGCCATAGAAAATAGATAAAAATGACTATCTCACGTGCATAAATTTCTAAAAAAAATACAGGATTTCACTCTATGATTTAAACATTTTTTTAATCTTCATATTTTCTTTTTAATGCTTATTAAATGACTCCCAAAAACTGTTATTACTACTGAGAATGTAATCTAAAGTGCTTTCCTTATAGCTTTAGTAACATTGGATTGCAATTCACCAGAACCATATCAAAGTAAAACTGGGCAATAACATATAAATACATGTGTCCTAGCAACAGAACACTGGCTTCTAACAAGCATTACAATCACTAGCCTAATTTTTGCAACAATTCAACAAAGAAAACAGGCGATTTTATATATAAAAATAATATCCATTAGCATTTGCAATTCATAAAATTCTAACAATGTTGAACTTGATTTCATTCTACCAATATAACCATGAAATTAGAACTATTAAAGCACCCTGATATAATATTAATCCCACACTTAAACATATTTATAAAATACCTCAGTGGTCATCTAGTTCGGACGTTCCTAAACCTGCTCCATTTAATCCATCAGGTATATAAATATAAAATTGAATGATGCCATAAACTGCTTCGATAATTACTTATGCCCATGAAAAACATTTTATTAAAATTCCCCAATACACCGAAAAGATCAGCCGACAAAACTTCTGCTGCATTCTATGTAAAATTTACTCCCGCTTAATTATATGCATGGCAAGAAAGAATGAAAGCCAAAACAGCCAATACTAAATATCTTAAGTTTTAAGAACTCAAAATCAGTGCTCCAGACTTTGAAACATATAGTGCTCTGGCACAAAAACTAAAAACTGATATACAATGGTATACTATGTAAGCAATCATGAAGGGCCAATCCGTATAATTGCACATGGAATTCATACATCATGTAATGGAGCAGATATCAAGGAAGATTTGATAAAGAGAGAATATAACATTCTTGACGCTACAATGTACTCATATATGAGAAAAAAGTAAATGAAAAATGTGAAAGATTATTAGACTTAGACATACGCCAAGACAGTGAAAAGTGGCCGAAGTTATTATGATTCCAATGCCATGGAAAGGTCCTAAAGATAAAACGTTATATAGAGCTATATCTCTTTTACAAAAGTTATCCACAATATTTGAAAGAATGTTGCTTAATCGCTTGAAACCTGTATTGAAAAACAGCAACCTAATCCAATTCACCAATTCAGCTTTAGGAGCAAACATTCAACTATTGATTAAGTTCATAGAGTAACCCGAATAATAGAAGAATCACCAAAAGAAAATAAAATACGTTTCAGTATTTTTCTTGATGTGACCCAAGCCTTTGATAAGGTATTGCATGCTGAATTAAATTACAAATTGCAACCCTACTTACCAAAGCAGTAGTCTGAAATATTACAGTCCTATTTCTCATGTAGGTTATTTTGAGTCAAACATGGAAGCGAAATTTCAGACTTCAAGGAAACATGAGTCGGAGTACCACAAGGAACTATCCTAGGACCAGTGTTGTATCTGTTGTACACAAATGATATACCATAAAATCAGGAAACGATAATAGTCACTTTTGCTGATGATACCGCCATTATGACTGTTGGAGAAACGAAAGAAGTACTAACAACTTTAAACTGCAGTATTGGAAGGAAATGCCTGGAATAAAAAGTGCCGCATTAAACTTAATCAGACAAAATCAGTTCATGTAAATTTCATAAATAGGAAACAAATAATTCATTATGCAAACGAAGCCAACTATTTGAGCTTGACACTTGATGCTAAACTAAAATGAAAGGCTCATGTATAAACAAATGCTAGAAGGACATTCTGAACTTACTACACTTAATAGATTGTTTTTATATAAACAGCTGTTAAGACCTATTTGGATGCGTGGTTTGCATATCAAATATTAAAGTTATATAAAAGTTTCAAAATAAAGTACTACATGGCATCGTTAATGCACCTTGGTACATCAGGAATAACAACATCCTTAGTGATTTAAAACAGACACCGTCAATGAAGAAATAAGAACCATGTCAATGAAGCATGAAAAACGACTTCACAGATATTGAAACCTGTTGTGCTTCAACTATTAGACACCGGTGCTGTATCAAGAAGATTACAAAGGTCGCAGCCTGAAGCCTTAGTGCAGTGATGTGTGTTTTTGCATGAAACAGGAAATAGCTGAATACATTCATTGGAATAAATTACTGCCAAACAGTGGCTAATTATTATGACAGTGAATCTGCTAGGTAAGTCTCGTACTTAGTTGCAGTTTGAATGCAATTCTTTAAGCATTCTAATAAAGAAAAGAATATGGCGTAGCTATAATGCTCATGATTAGATTCAGGAACAGTTAATTATTCATTTTAAAACAATCAGAAAATCTTACAAACAGATCAGGAAAAGTAACTGGCTTTGTCTTCTCGCCACATCTACACATACCTCGAGAGAAAGATCTCACAATGATTGGTAGAAGTATCATTACTTAAACTGCTCAATATAAAATTTTAAAGTATAAAATATGAGAGTCAGTCAATAACTAATACCCTCTTCTCCCCTAAGTTAGCGATGTGAACAATTTTAATTTGTCCCAATTCCTCAAACCTTCTTGCCAAACCACTGCAGTAGCCACTCCTAAGCCAACAGGTGCCTATTGCAAAATGGCTGACATCAATATGCGTATTAAACAGGCGTTCCGCAATTGAATTCTTGGAAGGTGAAACGCACATTCGCATTTTTGAAAGGATGAAAAATGTATACGGTGATGAAACGATGGATGTCAGCACTGTCAGAAGAAGGGTCCGTCACTGTAATGAAGCAGAAGGGCAAACACCGTTGGCTGATGAAAATCGGAGCGGTAGACCGGTGACTGCAGTGACTTCACGCATTATTGAGCGAGTGGATGAGATCATTAGGGCTGCTCGCCGGATAGCAACGGATGCATTGTATTGCATTATATCCCTCAGTAAATGCAGTGTGATGACGATTATTCAACAACAGGGATACTCAAAAGTTTGTTCACGATGGGTACCAAGAATGTTAACCAACGAGAATAAGAGGACAACAACAAAAATAGTTGCCGAAATTTTGCAGTGCTTCAATTTGAAGGGAGAGGAGTTTCTGGAAAACATTGTGACTGGAGACGAAACTAGGTTCATTTTTTCATCCTGAATCAAAAAGACAGTCAATGGAATGGCATCGCACAACCTCACCGAAGAAGAAAAAATTCAAAACTGTGCCATCGGCAGGGAAAGTGATCACGACACTGTTCGGGGATGCATAAGATATAATTCTGGTTACATTTTTTAAGCAGGGATGTACAATAAATTCTGTCCAATACGTCAGTACCCTCAAAAAACTTAAAACACGTCTTCGGAGAGTTCGCCCAACAAAGACCATGGCGGGCGTCCTTTTGCATGACAATGCAAAACAACACACCAGTCATCACACCACTGAAGTGATTGTGAAAACTGGATGAGAAGTCTTGCCCCATACAACCCTGACCTAGCACCATCTGTTTTAGCCACTAAAGGAATATCATCGTTGGATTCACTTTGAAGATGCGGAGGTCATGAAAACATCTGTGCGTCAATGGCAAGACCGTGCATTTTACCACACTGGAATACATGTCCTTGTTAAAAGGTGGACCAAACCTGTGGAAAAGGACGGGGATTCCATTGAAAAGTGACAATTTAATCCTCAATGTTGTCCTTTTCATGCTGAGTAATCAAAGTTTAATTCTCTTACACAATAAAAGAGAGAGAGAAAAAAAAAGGCATTAGTTATTGACTGACCCTCGTATTGCTCAAAAACTCATATTGTGTCCACATTTTTGTAGAATTGATCCTTAATGAAGATACAGAATAGTACACAGAAGGACACCTAAGGGCGGCTCCTTTGATGTGCATGAAGCCAAGCTCTGCATTACACGCCATATTAAGATCTAGTAAACGGAAAGCGAAAGCTGGATATTATTTAACATCATAAACAAAATCAAACGTTTAAAATAATAAAGTACGAATATATGCAATAAAAATGTTAAGGTGGCATACAAATGACTTTTTCTGCTTGCTCTCCTGCAAACTATTTATACGGCTGCTTATTCTTCTGTTTCTTGTTAAGAAAGATAACCTTTAATTGCGCATTTCATTATAGGTATGAACGATAATTAAATCTTTTCACTGACAGCCGCTAGGTAATGTTTCCAAATCGCATTCTATATCCTTAAACTTGAAAAAAAAAGGAAAAAAAAAAAAAAGAAGAAAGCCTTAATGGTAACTTCCACGTGAGGAAAATGTGTATGTATTTGAACATTTTAAAAACTAACAAGGGATATCTCGAAAATTGTAAACTCCACTTGGGCTTTACTAGCATCTACATTTTTGTGCAGTAATACTTTATCTACCCCTTACACTTTACAGTCATAAAAAGTCATCGTGACTGAAGAGGACTTCAAAGCACATGGCCAGCGAACTCAAGGAGTACATTTCATTTCTCAAGCAAAAGTTTTAAACATTTGGTATTTTTACTTTCTCTAGTTCGAATACACAATGTATGTAGTGGATAGAGAAGGTATAGTATTCCAACCACAAATTTGATACGAGTGTTTATCGGAAATATGCTTTGAGGTCCTCTGAGTGCGAAAAAAAACATTTTTAGAAAATGGTCCGTATGTGTCTGTGGACAGCATACCACAAAAACGAAAAGTCGGTTAAACACCAAACTTGGTTTTTAAGTTCATTATCTTCCAACGGTGCGACACGAAGATTTTTAAGGGAATCCATCTTCCCTCTGCCCCAATTATCCTTTACATGCAAGAGTTTTCGAAAATTTTGATTTTCTCAAAAATTACTAATGATTTTGATTAAAATTTCCTAAGTTTAAGATATTTTTATGACAAATGAAATGTATATCTTGAATTTCCTGGGAATAACCTCAAAAGACCTCTTCATTCTGGATTACTTTTATGTAACTTTTGTATAACTGGTAAATCATAAGAGATAGACAACAACTTACCGCACAAAAAAATTAGATCCCTTAAAACATGCAATTTATGTCACATATATTTTTTTTTTGTAGAGTTGAGCGTTTTAGATATATTCCGAGCTGTTTGTTTCAGTGTATGATATTTAAACTTTTCTCAAACGCGAAGTCATGCCTAGCAATCAAAGAAAACCGAATTTTAATAGTTTCATATAGCGCCCAGCTTTTAAAAGATTTGACTAGTGCTTTAACCTGTCCGCTGTCTTATTTCCCTTCTACTTAGCTAAAAAGCAGCAAATAATAAGACTAATTCTGGTAAGGTCTATCTTGATTATCATGCATATGTAGACAAAAGAATAATTTTTGTAAGGAAAGTTTATTTATTTCAAAATCTTCTCGGGCTTCTAGCCAGGTAAAAACTTGGCTTGACACCAACGTTTCGAAGAAGTGCATCTTCCTCGTCTTCAGGGTGAACTGATGGTTTGAGCTTGCGGAGACTGGTATTTATAAGAGCTGGGATGAAGCTAACATCTTATTGGTGCGCGTGATATTATGGCCTGGTATTTAAGATGACTGAGACATGGGTTCTTATTTTAAAGTTTATTTGTGCAACAGCTAGAGAAAGTCATGTGAATGGAACATATCATATTTTTGAGACATTTTTGTTTGCTACTCATATCTACAAAACAAACCCTAGCAACATGTAATGATGGTTAGGAAAATATGTAGGTAGGAGTAAATAACCAAGTGATTCAATGGCCTGTCTAGCTTTATTTAATAAAACAATAATAATAAAAAAAAACTTAACGCATTCAATTAGAATGGGCTATAAATATGGTTAGACAGAATGAATCCTGTCAGGAAACTGATGTTTCATGCAAACACATGGTAAACCACATTACTGACTTTGCAGGAGACGTTCCATGTTTCTATACCATATGTTATCAGGGCCTTTTTTTCAACCTCCGATAGACTATAAATAAAAGACAAGTTCATAAAAAATAATTATTTTTTTACTTATAGTTTTGTACACTTATGGTTATTTTTCAACATAATCACCGAACTTTATCATACCTGTGCACAAGCTTTGGAATACCCGCTTCAAAAAATGTTGCCGCCAATGATTTCAAATGAGCATTGACGTTGTTTATAGATCTTCGTACTTTACGACGTTTGCGGAGAGTCACTCAAAACAAACGCAGCGGAATGCTAACTTCAGGAATTGTGTTGATCCATGACAAAGCTCGTCCACACACTGCTGGCACAACCCATCGGCTCCTTGAACTATTTCAATGGAACATTTTCGATCATCCGCCGTACAGTCCTGACCTGGCAACCAATAACTTTCAACTTTTCCCTGAACTGAAGTCGTGGCTAAGAGGGCAGCACTTTCAAACCAATGAAGTACTTTTAGTAATAAAATAATTGTTTTCTATGAACCTGTCTTTTATTTATAGCTTGTCGGAGGTTGAAAAAAAAACGTTTAATTCTTGCATTACACGAAATAAATAATACAAAACTGAAGCTTGCTTCAAACATTATTTGAATTATATTTGCATTAGATGCTGAGCAGAATTGACCGACTTTTCTTTTACTGCTGTTCATTATAAGTGCAGTAAGCCTTTAAGAGTCAACAAATATTTTAACTTGTACAGTATATGATATAACTGTTGATTAGCATATAAGCCCAGCAGCTACAATGCACAATTGATAACAATAAGGAAATGTATATTATAAAGTGTGTAACTTTAACAACACCTCTGTTTACTCGGTCTCAATATGGCAGCATTCGCGCATGCGCACTGAATTTTGGCGTACTTATTGCAGTGGAGTTTCCTTTCTGTATACTCTCTATTCTCTGATGAAGACGAAAAAAAACCTGTATTCAGTGAGGCAACAAACTTCTCTGAGAATGTCCGTGAAAGGTACACAGAAACAACAAACTTCGTTTTAGACCACCTCTTTGACGCAGAGGAAAATCAAAGGAGAAGTGTGAGTGTGTAAGTGAAATTCTAACACGATGATACCGGACAAAATCAAAAGACATTGCGCTGCTCAGAATTACAAGTTTTGTAATCATCTGCTGTTTCTTCACAAGCTCTGAGTTCCCTTTTCCCGCGACCACGTCATTTAGAAACAGCTTTAAACAATGCTGTGATAACACAGGAAAAGTGTGCTAGTGCTTTCATTTTTCTCTCAAAGGTTCCTGTATTCAGAAACGGCTCATATGGCCAGCATGTGTTCATTGATGGATATATATAACTTCCGGAAATTTATTTATTTTGCTTCAAATCGGTAAATGTCAGGATGGAAGAATCTGACCGCATTATTATCAAGCACCTCCAAGTTATAGAATCGAATGACGATTGAATTAATTCCATGTACATACTTCTTCCTGTTTTTAAAATATTTATTTTCTCTACACGTACCATGTGTATAGGGTAGAGAGAAAGTATAGCAGTGCACAGAAAAATTCGATTCCGAGATTTCACCGAAAATACATATTATGTGAATTTAGGAATTGTTATTAGTTTAATTGTTGTTTGTTTTAAAATTTTAATTTTTATTTCATTTGTGTATAAAAATGTTAAATATAATTTTAGAATTTTGAAAAGGAAGACTTAATTACCCCACCTGAATCCAAAAGAAACATTTTTAGAAAGATGTTCGTGTGTGTGTGTGTGTCTGTCTGTGTGTGTTTGTGTGTGTGTGTGTGTGTGTGTGTGTGTGTGTGTGTGTGTGTGTGGGCAGCATAGCTCAAAAAACGAAAAGTCCATTAAATTCCAAACTTGATATTTAAGTTCAGTATCTTCAAAGGATGCGACACGAAGATTTTCAAGAAACTCCCCCAACCCAACTACCCTTTACGTGAAAGAATTTAGTCATCCTCTGTGGTGTAATGGTTACCATGCTAGGTTCATATACCCAGAATCGCGGGTTCAAACCCGGCGGAGGATGATGGATTTTTTCTGATGTAAAAATACTTAGCATATCTTCCTTCGGAAGGGAAGTAAAGCCGTTGGTCCCGTGTCGTGGATTTACGGCACGTAAAAACCTCAAGCCTGATAGAGAGGCCTCTGAGCAAAATTAAGCGGTCTTTCACGCCCAATTTAGAACGGAGACTGAGAACCACAGAAGTTAAAGGGCGTCCACAACGTATTTTTTATGAAAAACATATCGAAAAATTGTTATTTTCTCAAAAATTGCTTTGGCAATTTTGGTTAAAATTTGTATATCAAAGATGTTTACATGAAAAAATGTACATCTTTAATTTTCTGGGAATATTCTCTGGATAAATCTTGAATCTGAATGAATTTTGCAGAATTTAGTACAAATGATGAACCGTAAGAGATAGACAAAACTTACTGCACAAAACATTTAGAGCACGACAAAACACACAATTTATGTCATATACATTTTTTTCGTGCATTTGATCGATTTTGAGACATTTCTTGTTTTGCTTTCGCCTTTAAAAAACCTATACTTAACTCATATAGAAATTTGTCAACTCCTGTCCATACAAAGGAACTTCAGTCACATAGTAACCAGCTTTTGACTATCACTTTAACCTATGGTACTCCCATATTTCGTTTCTACTTACAAGGAAGCAAGTAATAAGACTATTTCTGGTAATTTTTCTCATTTAGTATGAAGTAAATAGAAGCATTAGCTTTTTAACAATAATTTGTTGCAGAGATTTAAAGAAAGTCACGTGATGGAACACATCCGACCTGCCGCTGTGAAAACTTTGCCACTCCTTTCTTACCGACTCCACTGTGCTGCCCGCTGTCGGTGACGTTTCATTGACATAAATGCTCTCTTTGGAACACTTTCACATCTACTTCGCACCCAATATTTATGCAATGTAATAGATGCCCCATTAGTTAGAGGGATGTTTTCACAAAACCTAGTATATTATTTTTGCGCTTGAGGCCTAGCATATCTTGTGTTTTGGGTGCGAAAAATCCAATGGTGATATTAGAATTAGGCTAAACTTGGTAAACGCATCAGTAAATTTATGTTAAAACACAAAATTTGTTTTTCAAAGCTCGGTATCTGCAGCTGGCGCGTTTTTACAAAGCTTGTTGTCTACAAGAATTGGCTATAAATTACTGATTTGATAATTTAATTGTTGACTCACAGAAACCGTGTGTAGGACAGGATAGGTAGAGTCAGAAAAAAAAATTCAATACCATAGCCGGGATTTGAAACAGGAACCTCCCTATCTCTAGCCAGTTGCTCTGCCACTGAGGTACCATGGCGACATGCCGGCATAGCACTGACTGGGAGACCCGTGGTCCAAATTCCGGCTATGGCGTTGAATTTTTCAGTTTGACTCTACCTATCCAACTCCTGTCCTACACATGGTTTCTGTGAGAAAACAATTAAATTATCACAACTGTCCATAATAGTTGGCTATGCTATGAATCTCTGAGTCTTGAAGTACTTACAACATTGTAAGTCGCCATTGGGGTTGTCATCTCAAAAAATACTTTGAGGTCACCTTGTTGTTTACCGGGAAACATGCGAGTCAGTTGAGAAATTCAATGCTATGCCGGCATGTTGCCATGGTAGTTCAGTGGCACAGCAACCGGAAATCCCGGCTATAGCATTGAGTTTTTCATTCTGACTCTACCTATACAAATTACTGTTATGTTATTAAGATTTTGCTTTATGGCCACATTGGTTAAATAATGTGGTGTCTGTATTCTTTCTTCCATTGTTGAAACATTCTTTGTTGTTTGAAATAGCGGTTAAATGTCAGCATTAGCAGGCTGTTGCTTATTTTGTTGGTAGTGTTTAACGCCCACTTTAACTACTTGTGACACCGCAGGCGATGATATATGAATGAAGAGGAGCACCGGTGGAATGCGATGGCTAGGGAAATCAGAGAACCCGGAGAAAACCCGCCCCTGCGCTTTGTCCACCACAAGTCTCACATTCAGTCGCTTGGGATGGAACTAGGTGAGAGGCGAGTGGTCTAACCACTTGTCCATGGCTGATTCCTGCTTCTCTTAAAACAAAAAGAAAACATTCTATAATGCTGGGTAGTATGGAAATCACTACTTACAGGAAAATCTTACATTATTTTCCAACTAGAGGTCATAAATATATTTCCACTTTTTTGGGAACAATAAGAAGGAATACACACCCTTAGCTACAAACACTGTATCCTCCCAGTATCTCAAATCTAGGGAAGTATTGCAGGTGCTAAGTGCTTGGTAAGGATTGGAAGGTTTTTGACCTGAAAAGCGCATCCAAATCTCTACTGAGAGGAAATATCTACCACTTAAACTCAAGGAAATCCGTGTATATCGGTAACTAAAAATGCAGTATATGTGAAGATGACGTACACTGGATGTACAGTTCCAACTGGAAACTGAAGACCTAAGAAATATGTACAAAACATTGCAATTAAGAATGAAGAGCCACGTCTGCCTGAAGAAAAGAGTTGACATAAAGAATCTGATTGAATATTTTGACATAACTTCCGACAAAGCAACTGTGTTTTATCAGGATGTATTCACAGGTTTCTTTATAAATATTGCTTTCATTCAGGGATCCTAAAGCGTTTATATTTTCAGTGAAAATGCTATTATTACTTTCTCTAGCATGAATGTACATACAATGTACATAGTAGTAAGAGAAGGTACTACATCCAAAATTATATACTGATCTTTCATCAGAAATACAAATGTCAGTATTCCCTAAATAAAAAAGAGCATTTTATAAAAGGATTCGTCTGTGTGTGTGGACACTTGATAGCGTAATGCAAAACCGTAAAGTCGGTAAAATGATAAAATTGGCATTTAAGATTGGTGTTTTCCAAGGATGCGATACGAAGATTTTGGTTTAAAAAAAAAACCCTCCCCGATGTACTCATTACCTGGAAAATGTTTCGAAACTTTTAATTTTCTGAAAAATGGCTCTAATAATTTGGAATAAAATATCTATTTAAGATACTCTCATTACAAACGAAACGTGTATGTTGAATTTTCTGGGAGTAGTATCCAGAAACTACTCATTCTGGATGACTTGTGTAACTGGTAAACCGTAAGAGACAGAGAATAACTTACTGCACAATATCACACAATTGTTTCCTGTATTTTTACGTTAACCTTTCCGTATTCTTTGTTATTGGTTTCAAGTTTAAACTACTTTTTCTCAAACAGCAACTCATCTTTCCTTTCATTTCTTTTGTTTTACTGTTGTCTGGCAAAGAGAACCAAATTTCAATTGTTTCAAATGGCGACCATCTTTTAACAATTTGACTGTCGCTTTAGCCTAGTGCATTCCCTTATTTACTTTCTGCTTTGTGTCGGTTAGCCTAATGTAGATAAAAGAATACTCTTTTGTAGGTCAAGTTGCGGAACATCTAGAGAAAGTCATGTGAATGGAACACATCAGATTTTTTATACAATGCTTTTTAATACAGAATTGTATTGAAAGGCGAGCATTACTCGAGTATTCCAACCAAGTCTGTTACAGATAACGGTTATATTTGTTCATTATTTCCAGAACTTCGAAAACTGTAGGGGGAAAGTTAAGGAAATTAGGCGATTTGCGGATGTTTCACACCTTTTCATGAATTTCACGGAATTTGCCTAACACTATTACACATGTCCAATAACACATCATTGCTATTGTTGTTATTGTCATTATTATTATTTGTTATTATGCTAATTACAATTAGCAGGGCTAGTTAATGAGCGTTCTGGGGAGAGAAAAGACAATCTCCAAATGTAAAGTACAGTTGCTGAACGAATGAAGTTTTCAGACGAAATGGAATATTCGTATTGCAGCAAACACAGCAGTAGTTTAAAGGATATTTTGGGGAACCATATTGCAGCGAATGTCTGGCGAAGCTTGTAAATCAGACATCGTAAAACATACGGCAGTAAAGTTTTTGTATCAGCTCTCAGAAAGAGATTGCCCGCATGATGTGCAACCAACTTTAACTTCAGTTACTTTTGCTGCTACGTCACAACAGAGTTTCTTCTGTATCCTTCTGGGAATAAGAGAATATTCTAATGTTAGATACAGGACTTTTAGAATATTTATGCTTTTAATTGAAGTTTGCCGAGCTTAGTGCTAGCCCGAATAACAGAATGTTGTCTGAAAAGTGCCAAGCAGTTTTAGTACAGAATGCAGGGTTTTAAATTATTAATAATAAATGGCATAGAGAGCTGCATTTTTGATTTTTAGTAAACCGTTGTTTTTTTGTTTTGTTTTATTTTTCACTTATATAGCCCCCTTTAGCATCTAAGGTCACATCGGGGGCTTCGAATTAGGTTTACGTTGGGTTTAAACCATTTTATTTCCCCAAACACGCACACATTCACTCTCACATACATACTTCCAGACTCTGTGGGGGATAGGGTTAAAGCAAAATTCCCCGCCCCAGCCGGGAATCGAACCCGGGACCTCCGGGTGAGAAGTCAGCTCGCTGACCACTCGATCACGGAAGCAGTCAGTAAACCTTTTTGTTTACCGTATAGTATGTATTATATTGATGAGAAATCTATTCAAAGTTTTTAAAAAATTAAAAATAGATAAATTTGAAAATAAAATTAATACTACAAAAATTATCAATAATTAGGCATATAAAACCTTACTATACAGAAAGTTTAGCCTAACAAAATGAAACTATTCATATTTCTTTACTAAAATAACTTATATTGATCAAATCTTTTTTTTAAATATAAAAAACTAATTCAGGTAACCTGAAAAATAAAAACACTAAAAAAAACACACACACACACACACACATAAGCGAAATAAAGCTATTAATGAAACTAGCATAAATCAATAGGATACGGATGTAACGTAGATTACTCTACTATTTAACACTTTTGTTGTTGCGTAGCTGAATGGTTGAGTCAGACATTCGTTTTGTACACTTATGGTTACTTTTCAACATAATCATCGAAAAGATTGAGACATTTATAGTATCTGTGCACGAGCTTTGCAATACCGCTTCAAAAATGTCGCCGCCAATGATTTCAAAAAAACATTGACGTTGTTTTGAAGCTCTTCGTTGCTTTGAAATGGCTGTCCTCCTAGTCCTGTCTTCAGCTCAGGGAAAAAGTGAAAGTCACTGGGTGCCAGGTCAGGATTGTACGGTGGATGATCGAAAATGTACCATTGAAATTGTTCAGGAGCCGATGGGTTGTGCCAGTGGTGTGTGGACGAGCGTTGTCATGGATCAACACAATTCCTGAAGTCAGCATTCCTCTTCGTTTGTATTGAATGACTCTCCACAAACGTGGTAAAGTACAAAGATCTTCAAAACAATGCCAATGCTCATTTGATATCATTGGCGCAAACATCTTTTGAAGTGTTTATTGCAAAACTTCTGCACAGGTATGATAAATGCTTCAATCTTTTTGGTGATTATGTTGAAAGTAACCATGAGCGTACAGCATTTTTAGTAATAAAATAATTGTTTTCTATGAACTTGTCTTTCTTTTTTTAGCATCTCAAAAGTTGAAACAATGCGCTCATAAAGCTTCCACACGATGCAAATTTATAAAATTTTCTACAACTTTTGTAAAGATACACCCAAGACTATGTGTTACATTTTGGGAGTGATCTTTATACGTCGGTTATAATTGGAGAAATATCAGTTGAAACATATAACACAAACATCTGATGTGTTCCATTCAGATGACTTTCTCTACATATCTGCAACAAATTATAGTTAAAAATCTTATGCTTATATTTACCTCATGCTAATCGAGAAAAAAATTAGCAGAAATAGCCTTACTATTTGCTTCCTTACAAGTAGAAGCGAAAAAGGGAATACCATAATACCATAGGTTAAAGCGAAGTCAAAAGCTGGTTACTTGGTGACTGAAGTTCCTTTGTTTGTATGGACAGCAGTTGGCAAATTCTTGTATGAAAAAAGTCTCAAAGTTGAACCCAAATACAAGGAATATCTAAAAAACGATCAACTTCACGAAAAAATGTTATATTACATAACTTGTGTGCTTTAACAACCTCTACATTTTTTGTGTGGTAAGTTTCTGTCCATCTCTTCGCTTTAGCAGTTATGCAAAATTCCGTAAAACTCGTCCAGAATAAAGTAGTCTTCAGATGCTTTTCCCAGAAAATTCAAGATATATATTTTATTTGTCAGGAAAATATCTCTAATATACGATATTTTAATCAAAATCGTTAGAGCCATTTCTCAGAAAATCTAAATTTTCGAAAAAGTTCCATGTAAAGGGTATTTAGGGGTGGGGGATTTTCTTGAAAATCTTCGTGTCACATCCTTGGAAGATACCAAATTTAAATGCCAAGTTTGGTATTCAACGGTCTTTTCGTTTTTGAGCTATGCTGTCCACAGGCATACAGACACAGACATGAACACACATGGACCTTTTTCTAAAAATGTTTTTTTTTGGATTCAGGTGGACCCATAACAGTATTTCCGGTAAACTCTCGGTATCGAATGTTTTGGTGGAAGGCAGTATGTACATAGTACGTGTACAGAAAGTAATAAAATTGCTAATGAAGTTGTTTTTGGCAACTGTATAATTTTTCTCAGAAACTCTAACATCAGTAGCAATTGATTCCTATAGTTGTTCTTAAGTACTTCTTGGAGTAAAAACAGATATTTATATCAATAAAATTTTTTCATCTCAAAAATTATTTTTTTTTATCATTGAAATATCTAAGCAATTAATAGCCTGAAATCCACGGAAACACTGGAATGAAAATATTTATGCATACTTATGATTTGCTGTGTTGCTTATGGTATACATTTAAAAAAATATATATTCATAAACGCAGAGTTTAGAAATGACAACTATCTTATGGTTCTTACGAGTGTTTTAAACAGCAGTTTCTACAGCAACTTTACAACTAAGCTTTCTGTCACGTTATTTTCAATGTTGAAAACAAATACAGTACATATGTTCTGAAAGTTAACTTACAGTATATTATCGCTAAATTTTCTATAAGATTGCTTTAATGATATTATGCCAATTAACCTGTTATTAAACATTAAAGCAGAAGTAATGCTTTCTTTGCTACTGTGGAATAACCGCCATAGATACAAAACATTGATACCAACTTTGTTAATTATGTGAAAACTATGTAACTGTTATATTATTAAATAATTACGGAACAAAAGAGAAGATACAAGAGTTTGAAATTTAATTTACTGTAATTATTTAAAAATCACGTGACCATTCCTACCCTGGCTGTACCACCGCCAAAGATATGTATGTGATATGTGGAATATGTGAGAGGGTATGTGGGATATGTGAGGGGGTATGTGGGATATGTGAGGGGGTATGTGGGTATGTGGGATATGTGAGGGGGTATGTGGGATATGTGAGGGGCTATGTGGGTATGTGGGATATGTGAGGGTGTATGTGGGTATGTGGGATATGTGAGGGGTTATTTGGGATATGTGGGATATTTGAGTGGGTATGTGGGATATGTGAGGGGGTATGGGGATATGTGAGGGGATATTTGGGATATGTGAGGGGGTATGTGGGATTTGTGAGGGGGTATGTGGATATGTGGCATATGTGAGGGGATATGTGGGATATGTGAAGGGGTATGTGGGATTTGTGAGGGGTATATGGGATATGTGGGATATGTGAGGGGATATTTGGAATATGTGAGGGGGTATGTGGGATTTGTGAGGGGTATATGGGATATGTGAGGGGGTATGTGGATATGTGAGGGGGTATGTGGATATGTGGGATATGTGAGGGGATATGTGGGATATGTGAGGGGGTATGTGGATATGTGGGATATGTGAGGGGATATGTGGGATATGTGAGAGGGTATGTGGGTATGTGGGATATGTGAGGGGATATGTGGGATATGTGAGAGGGTATGTGGGTATGTGGGATATGTGAGGGGGTATGGGGGATTTTCTTGAACAACTTCTTGTCGCACCCTTGGAAGATACTGATACTTGCCACACATTTAGGAGGAAATGTATTTCTAAATTTCAATTGTAACATAGCTTTGGCAATTAGATTACGTATGAATGAGTGGGGACCAGCACCCTTTGTGTAATAAGAGATGTATATATATTGTTATAATTTGTACATATATTTAATTATATAGTTAATTTTCTACAAGGATAATATCGTGGATTTTGTCACGAGTTAAAGCCATAGCCGGCCACTTTGACCACAGACATTTTCAGAAGCCATCGTGGTTTAACATTACCGGATTAAAGTCTGTTTAATGCCTTATAAAATTTCAATTATATTCAACTCATTAACAAAATATTTGTTTGGGCTTTTCCTTTTATCGATTCACATGAGTGACTAATTTCATTTCTGTAATGTAATTCTAAATTACTTGTGAAGGTTGAGCTTGTGTTTTCAGACTTTATTGAATTGTTAATGTTTCTAGTAATAGTGACACAAGTATTAGAAAAGGGTTTGCTACTCCTTAAATTATTGAATACATTCAATACTACAGCCCATTGGTGTAATGTTACCTTTCAGTAATTATATCATTGAAATGAGACTTTTCTTCATGAAGGTGTCCTCCTATTCCAGCTGTTCTCGATCCACGGTGTAAAGAGTCTGGTGGCAGTACTCCACCCTCAGGCGGCAACTTCAATACCAAATTTGGTGCTTAACGGACTTTTCGTTTTTGAACTAAGTTACCCACACACACATAAACACACACTAGATACTGACAATCACACACACATGGAAGTTTTTCTGAAAATGCCTTTTTTTTTCGGGTGGGGGGTTCTAAGAATGTATTTCTGGTGAAATCTCGGTATCGAATTTTTGGGTGGAATTCAATACCTTCTCTATATACTATGTACATATTACGTAAAAGAAAGTAATTAATAAATAAAAAAGTTAAAGGTTACAGTTCAAGAAATGAAACACTATTGTTGGTTTCTCGTAGAAGTTAAAAGGGAATATAAACGTAAAATTTGATGATGTTTCAAACTGTGATTCTGAATGACTTTGGAGGCATGAATCTGAGTGACAGAACAATTAACAAGTACTGACATTGGAATTAAAGAAAAACGTGAAGTCCGGTTTGGTAAGAGAGTGAAATGTGACGTGATGGATGATGGTGCCTGGATGAATTTTGGGAGACGCTAAAATTAGCTCCATATGTCGATACAGCTAGGCAGGACAAAGGCGGCGCCACTTGACATTTCCCGTGTACCAACCCTGCGAAACGCTTTCCTAGCCCTAGACACCACCGTAATGAGCAAGTTTCAAGCATAACTGAGCTTTTACAGCTTCCTAATGGCACTTTAAACTACATATGCTTACAACTACAGTTCTGAGAACATAGGCTGACGAATCGACAATTTCGGTTTCATCCATCGCTCCACGGAACATTAACTTTCCAATGTTTAATATATTTAACTTTTTCACTTTTATTTTCTATAAATCATACATTTCTGCGGAAATATATGCTTTGAGCTTCAGAAATACAAAAAAATCATTTTTAGAAAAAGGTCCGTGTGGGTATGTGTGTGTGTGTCAGTCTGTGGTAACATAGCTAAGAAGAATCTGATTTGTTCCATCACAATACTTTCTCTACCTTTCTGCAACAAATTATTGTCAAAAAGCTTATGCTAATATTTACTTCATGCTAATCGTGTAAAAACTAGCAGAAATAGCCTTATTACTTGCTTCCTTGTAAGTAGAAGCGAAACAAGGGAGTACCATAGGTTAAAGTGATAGTCAAAAGCTGGTTGCTTTGTGACTGAAGTTCCGTTGTTTGTATGGACAGGAGTTGACAAATTCCTGTATGAGAAAAGTATAAGTTTTTAAAAGCTGAAACCAAAAATAAGGAATATCCCAAAAACGATCAACGCCACGAAAAATATATATAGCATAAATTGTGTGTCTTAACGTGCTTTACATTTTTTGTGCAGATAGTTTTTGTCCATGGTTTACGGCTTTGCAGTTACGCAAAATTCTGTAAAATTCATCCAGAATAAAGTAGTATATAGAGGATATTCCCAGAAAATTCAAGATATACATTTTGTTTGTCAGGTATATATCTTGAATATACGATATTTTAATCAAAATCGTTGGAGCCATTTTAGAGAAAATCAAAATTTTCGAAAAAATAAAGGATAGTTTGGTATGGGGGCATTTTTTCAAAATCTTCGTGTCGCATCTCTGGAAGATACTGAACTTAAATACCAAGTTTGGTATTTTACCGACTTTTCGTTTTTGAGTTATCAACACACGGACACATGGACATACACACACAGACCTTTTTCTGAAAATGTTTTTTTTTTTTTTATACAGGGGATCCTAAAACATATATTTCCAGTGAAATCTTGGTATTGACATTTTGGATGGAGTGCAAGATCTTCTCTATACACTATGTGCATAGTACGTGAAGAGAAAGTAAAACAAAAAGACAGAGACTAAAGGGTACGACAGGAAGATTTGAATAATAGCCCCAGTCCAAGTGACCGTTCACATTGAAAAATGTTTGCAAGTGTCGTTTTTCTCATAAATGGCTCTGATGGCTTTGATTAAAATACTGTATTATGTATATCTTGAATTTTCTGGGAATAGCCTTCTGAAGACTTCTTTCTTCTGGATGAATTTTAAATAACCAGCAAACCGTAAGAGATCGACACAAACTCCTATACAAAAAATGTAGAGCTCGTTAAAACGTTTTTTTTTTTTTTATTTGTATTCTTTTCAAGATATTTCTTGTTACCGCTCTTCTGGCAACCTACAAACAATAATAACACTTACAAGCAAGAATATGGGTGTGTGCTGTTGCAGCTGGACGTTGTGGTTATATTCAGGATTATAGCTGCGCCAAAGAATTAAAATGAAATTTTACAATTTGTGCAGAAATAAAATGTGCTCTCAAAATCATAAGATTAGAAACAAATGAACATGGAAAATAAAAACTAAGGCAATTTTCTCATCATGTTTCGGTAACTTGCAATTTGCTAAACACTGGACAACAAATTTTGACTTTTTTGTTTGCGCCAAGAATTAAACTTCGTTTATCTTCAGCATTACATTATGACAGTAAGAACGCTAGATTGCTTCTGGTTTGAGAATAATATTGAATACAAGTACGATAGTAACTTTCTCTATGAGAATCTGTCGGTGTCTTGTGAAACAGATTCATTACCTTTACTAAATATGCATTTTTCTTTGCTTACATCTTGTAGCGATTTGAGGAGCATCCCTGACGACTGTCCTGCTGTAGTCAGCAAACATTCTTGCACTCCACTTCACTGATAAGGTCCTTCCATTAATGATGGAAACTTTCATGTTCATCGCTTTACTTTTGCACAACTATCAGGAAAACAATTAAGTAGGGGAGTAAAAAGTGTAATTTAACATATTGCATTCTATTTTGAGACAAGATAACAGCAAATTTGTAACAGGATCTTATAAGTTGCAACTCGTTTTTTTCATAAACATTGTTTACGACTTATTTGAAAGAAATTCATGCTTTAAACGTTATTTAAAAGGTGTTCAGACAGCTCATCTTGGTGAAGTTGACAAATCTGTGGGTCAACAAAAAAGCTCCTCCCTTTAACTTGGCCTCACAACTAGAACATTTCTTAACAAGGTATTTGCGTGCCATTCCATTTGGGTCCAAAATTTTAGTAAAGTTTCTGATGAAACCTAGTGTTATATGTGGTTACATATACCACCTGAGTCTTTAACATTTGTTTTATTTTTTCAGTTTCCTTAACCTGAAACGAAAGGTCATTCCTTTTTATGAAATGAGAAGCTCTATCCCTAATGTGCTATTCACATATTAAAAACAGTGCCTTGTTGGTGTCCAGTTATATTGCAATAACTTTTTTAAGTCTGCATATATTTTCAGTATTTTACGTGTTATAAAAATATTGAATCAAGAAGGAGCTACAGGCTCATCATTCCTTCATATGCTCGGAGAGTAACCAATAGGAATTAACAGCAACTGATTATGGAGTAATGTAGCTTTGAGACTTAATTTTGAAGCATGTATAAACTGCCACCACTGATAGAGATGTGATTAATGTTCAATAAGCCACTAACATAACTGCAAAACACTAAGTAGCCTTCCTCAGAAAAATCCTCAGGTGTTTCTGACGGTCAAGAGAAAATGTCACTTTCACATTTTCGGCAAGGTAGTTCCATAACTGCAATCTGGAGGCTACGGCTCTGCCTTGCTTTTGAATGTTCCAGGTAATCATTTAATTCACTGTGGCTAATTTTGTGATCTTCAGGTTTTACAAGCTGGTGGATGGTTGTGGATCACAAGGCTCGACTTCTGAGTCTATAGATATAGGGGTCTTGAAACGGGTAGCTCATCACTATGAGTAGCAGGATGTATACTGGGATATAGAACAGTATTGTTTTTATAATTCATCATTGCTCGTAGTGGTGGAACCATGCAAAACATACAATAGTCAGTATGATTTGTTGGCTCCAGCCAAATAACTGAAATGGCAAAAGCACTGAAGTTCTCCTGTGATCACAAGATTTGTATAGAAATCTTTAAAACAGATATGTGGAGCCCTGCTCGTATCTTGGTCTCATTAGCTTATTTCGAAAAATAAATTTCCTTACTTTAGTGACAGCTAAACTGGAATATTGCACACAAATTTGGTTTCCGTGATAGATATCTTATATGTCTCAAATTGAAACAAGCAAGACAATGCAGACAACATTTTTAAAAAACCTTTACTTTAAACATTTCAAGAGTTTATAGTTTCTCTAATTATATGAAGTATACTGATCTACCGACCGGGGTGCACTCAGCCTCGTGAGGTCCCTGGGGGGCCAATTGAGGAGCTACTTGATGGAGAAGTGGCGGCTCCAGGTCGTGAGGACCGCATTAACCGGCCGGGAGGGACTCGAGGCGCTGACCACGTCTCATCATCCATTACTGCACCCCATCTATGACGTCTGTAGTGGACCGAGATGGGGGACGCAGCGGCCGGGCGGTAGGCCAAGGTTCCCCGTGAGCTGTCGTGCCATGGAGTTATGTTATATACTGATCTACTAAAAGTATATAAAATACGTCATTAGAATTCCGTAGAAAAATACAACAGTTATTCCTCTATAAAGTAGTCAATGGTATTATAGTTAACACTGACTTTCTAGAATAATTATAATAGGTCACGTTCTTTATTTTATTATAACGTATTAAGATGGTAGCTGAGTATAATGAACTTATCATGAATTGTGATTTGGACTTCAGTTGATCACATTATAAATATAAAAAAACACTTTTGAACATATTTTTATAGTTATTTTCTAGGGTAATTTAATTTAATTTAATAACCTCTTTATAGCACTATATTTACTGTTTATCGCTATATGAATTTGTGTTGTATTTCTTGTCACTACTGTTTATAACTGTAGTTTCTGTTACTATGCATTACAACTCAATTTATTTTAACTTTTGAATCATTCAAGCAATACATTTATAATGTTACATATATAATATTTGTTATGCTCTTATCTATTATATGTGTCCACAATTGCTATTTTTACTACCATATACTTTATTAATTATGTAATTTTATCGTATAATATAAACGCTGTATATGTTTCGTGTTTGCGTTTTATGTTATACAAAATACATATTATTTGTAATACATTGTATACCCTGACATAATTGGAGCGTTGCTCTGTAGCAGCACGTTGAACTCAAATAAATAACTAAAGACCAACACAAATCAGAAATGAAAAATCAGATAAATACCTTACTGGGCATTTATGTTTAGTATTTTTCAAAAATGCAACACCAAGATTTTCAGCAAATGCACTCACCTAGACTATCGCTTCAATGGATATTTTTAAAATGCTGTATTTTCTTTAAAATGCCGATAACAATTTTGATTAAAATACCACATTTTATATACATTCACTTGCCAAACAAATTATTGTACTGGGTTTTCTAGGAATAACCTGTGAAGTCCACATCATTTGGAAGGAATTTTGTATAATCTTGTGAAACTGATATACTCAAGCAATAGACAAAACGGCACTGCACAAATTTGTAGATCTGTTTAACTCACACAGTGTATTCAAAGAGAACTTTTGTGGTATAAGTTATTTCTAAGATATCCATTATTAATTTTTCGAAATGATTAAGATTTTCATTTGTTTATAGTTTTCTTTTTATTTTCAATTGTTTCTCACGATTGCATGGCAAGAGCAAGGACTTTTAAGGTCAGTATGTCATACCTTCACATTTGGAATTGGTTTATCATATTCTGTGTTACTACAAATACAGCTATGTTTAGTTGTGCCCTAAGATGTTCGGCAACTAGACGAGATCTGCATATTGACCTGAGATATTTCATTTCTGAAAAAGTGCTCACTCATGTGAATAAAGCAAACATAGTCAACATTTTAGATACAAAGATTTTTACCTGTGTATGTTTGGCACTGATAAATGTTTAAGTAAATCAACACAATGTTCACTGTGACAAATGTTTTTTAAAGTTTCAGTTTTCAAAGACATTAACTGTGGTTGCAAATCCAGCCTTAGCTCTACAAGTTCGATAAGCATAGGATTTACAATCAGTTCCCGGCAAATCGTTCTCTTTAGATTTTCTCTTATGGAAATATACTTGTCCTTGTTTGTAATTTGGAGGGATTGCAAAGAAGAAAACCATACAGCTGCTTTGTTGTACAGCAACACGGTAAAGAGCTTAATGTTATCATATATATTTAGTACATTTGATTCCTTCGTTGTTGGTTCCGCTCATTTATTTTATTTAGTAATTTATTTAATATCTCTTTTTCAACAACTAAGAAACTAATTATCAATAAGGAAGGCGAAACCTTTATATATAGCCATTGAATTAGCCAAGGCGACTTTCCAATTGGAACTCTGCCGCAGTACGACACTAACACTACTTTTTATAGGCTACGTCATGCATGGGGATATATTATCCGTGCAAGTAGAGGACAGCAAGGTAAACTTGATGCGCAGTGGCATGATCTGATTGCTGCAGTCGGCCGGCTTCGTGCGTTTACATGCCCATGGCTATTGCTTCAAGTCTCCGCCTCTTTCCCCCACTCCCTGTTATCAAAATTTCGCTGCTCACGTATATTTGCGAGTATATTTGCCAGTATACCGAACTTCCGCGACATCTTTTGTCGTATGCGCCAAGATGAAGACTAACTTGTGATTTCCGAACCAGTGAATGTCTGTAACAGTTGTACAGAGATCAAGTGAACTGTTTGCTAAACACGTGTTATCAACAAACATAAATATTGCAAGGTTACGCAAACTCTTTCTCGTTAAACTCATCCTTCTCTAATATAAGGCGCCATTTATGCACGTGATTTTGTATTGGACGACAATTGCGACACGATCTGAAGGGACATTGATTTAAATGGGATTAATAAGTATACCCTGCTACAGAACAGTCGTATTGTGCCCGTTTTCTGTGCCGTACGACCTCAGAACTACGTCTCATAGACTTCGAATGATACAGCGAGAGTCACATTGCGTGGACTTAATTATGCACGCCACGTTTTCTCATTGTGAGCGAAGTCCGCACTGCCGCTTTGGGAATCCAGAGCTGTAGTTTATTTTTCAATATTGCTTGTGTTTTCACGTGATGCGAGATTTTTCTGATTTTTTTTTATTTAGATTTTTATCAAGTATAGAGAAGAAAAATTGTATATGTGTCTATAATAAATTTGTTTTAGGAGTTCAATTTGGATTGTCTCCGTCACAAAATTACAAAGATCGTAATAAGAAGAAGCATTTTTCCTAAGAGGTTACTAAACGCATTACCCATGAGGCTGTACTGTTTATCGGATGTGCGCTCAATTGCTGTTTTCGTTTTTTGTTTGTTTTTGTTTTAATGTTATTTTAGAATTCAATTTGTAGAATAAGTGCAACACATATCGATCCATATCAGCTGTCGAAACAAAAATTGTGCTCGTTAACGTAAACTGGAGCAGTGTTTCATTAATGTGCAAACAGCCAGTTATAGCTCATTCCTCAATAATATACAACCCGACACACGTAAATAGACTGTTAAAAGGCCATGCTGTGGTGGACAAAGCGCGCAAAGGCGGGTTTTCCCCGGTTTACCTGGCTATCGCATTCCACGATGTTCCATCTTCATCCCATGTATCATCAGTGTCATAGTCTGCGGTGCCATGTGTAGTAAAAGTGGTCAATTAACACTGTTATCTAATGTGTTCCATTCACATGACTTTCTCTGCATCTCTGTTGCAAATAAGTGTTAAAAATCGTCTTATAACTTGCTTCCTTGTAAATAGAATAGAAATAAAGGAGTACCATAGGTAAAGCGATAGTCAAATATTTTAAAAGCTGGTTTCCATGTGATTGAAGTTCCTTTGTAGTATGGCCAGAAGTTGACAAACTCCAGTATGAGAAAAATATATGTATTTTAAAAGCGATGTAAAAGAATGTCTCAAAAACGGTCAACTACACAAAAAAAAAAAAAAAAAGTATATAAGATAAATTGTGTGTTATAATGAGCTGCAATTTTTTTTTTTTTTGTGTTTTTGTCTATTTCTTACTATTTACCAGCTATGCAAAATTACGCAAAATTCTCCAAATAAAGATGTCCTCAGAGTCTACTCCCAGAAAATGCAAGATATACATGTTATTTGTCATAAACATATAATATATGATATTGTAAGCAAAATCGTTAGACCATTTTTGAGAAAATAAAACTTTCTGAAAATGTTTCCATGTAAAGGGTTGTTGGGGTGGGGGATTTTCTTGAAAATCATCGAGTCGCATCCTTGGAAGATACTGAACTTAAATATCAAGTTTGGTATTTAACGGAGCTATGCTGCCATTTTTGTTTGTTTGTTTCAGTGGGTTTGTTTCCGGCGAAATTTTGGGTGCAATACAATACCTACTCTATACACTATGTTGTACATTTTGTGACACAAAGTATTCCAACATCTCGCATACTTCTTTGACAATTTGAAGTTCCATTTCTGCAATACCTGAAGCTATATGCCCTTCCTCTTCTAACATCCTTACAACTTCTTTTGCACCATTTAAAACATTCATTCTCCAGAGCTGCACGTCTGCAATGCAACTGAAGAACAACCCATTCCTGAGGAGCTCTCCTCTAACTGCGCCGCTATCTTACCGTAACGCACCTGTTATATTTTGTTCGCAACCTAAGAGGCACATGCCTTATGAATGTCATATTAAGTTTTCTCCTTTCCTGATAGAGATTCAGTTGTAAAATTCTGCGAATATGTTTGTATAATATATTAGAATGTGACAATATAGCACAAGTGGATATCCTTTTCTGCCCCTGAGCATGTTTGCTTATAAGTGCTCTATAGATTGTAATCCCTTTTTAAGCTTTCCAGGCTTCTTCATTAATTTATACATGACATCAAAGTTCACACTTGTAGCTAAGATTTTGAATAATTTTATGACTGTTTGGAGGTATTCAAACTTATTAAGTTACAGCATGTTCAATAGACAAATATGCTGAGTTATATTCACATGAATTTCTATATCTGTTCTGCAATAAGTTGTTCCTAATAAAGAATATTCCTTTGTTTACATCATGCTAATCAAAATAAACATTACCAGAAGTGCTATTAAAACTTAGTTCCTCCTAAGAAAGGGGAATAACGTTAAAGCGATTCTTTTAAAAGCTGTCCCTAAGCAGTTGTCATTCAAATACAGTTATCCTTTCATGGCCAGGATTAAAACAAAAAGAGGTATGAAAATATTAAAGACTTCAAGATTAAACAAAATGGAAAGCTGTAAGAAAAACTGTATATGATATAAATTGTGCGTTTTAATGAGATACACATTTTTAGCGTAGTAAGTTTCTCTAGCTCTTTTACAAACGCCAGGGGCTATTCTCAACAAACTCAGTGTTTACGTTTTATTTACTATTTAAATATCCTTAATATACGACGTTTTTAATCAAAAGCTTTGATTTTATAGAAAATTAAAAATTCGAAGAACGTTCAATTTAAAAGGAATTTTCGTTAAAATCTTTGTTTCGCATCTTTGGAAGATACTGAACTTAAATACCAAGTTTGCTATTTAACGGAATTTTCGTTTTTGAATGGGCGTATATGTGTGTGTTTTTAGTAGTGTTTAACGCCCGCTTTTACTGCTCTGGCACCACAGGCGATGACACTGATGATACATGAAGATGGAGCCCCGGTGGAATGTGATGGCGGGGAAAACCCGCCCCTGCGCCACTTTGTCCACCACAAATCCCACATGCGGTCGCTTGGGATCGAACCCAGGCCGTCTAGGTGAGAGGCGAATAGTCTGACCACTCGGCCACGGCGCGGCCGTGTGTGTGTGTGTGATGTCAGAGGGCATTCCACACTGCTGCCATTGGCTTATTGTACATCAGATTCCAGGAGAATTGGATGAGATGAGAGTAATTTCAAAGGGCGGCTGAAATCGTACGGCGGAGGAAAAGCCACCGTGGATGTTCTCTAACATATTCCTAGCAGTTCTTCATCCCGAAGCGGGAAGCGTTAGAATCTGCTCCTCAGGTCTAACCAAAATTCCGTGGATCTACAGACGACTTTCAACCATCCTGCCATCGAGTGTTTTATTCCTGAAGTGCAGTCACCACCATGGAAACCATCGCAAACCTTGCCAACACTTACAACCCTGAAATAAACCGGTTGGATGAAATAAAGGGATAGGAATTTAGGAGAATGAAGAAATCTCCCCAGCATTTACCTAGTAATCCGGAAACCCATGAAATAACCCATTGGTCAGAGAGGGAAACGATTCCACAACGTCCCGAATGCCAGCCACTTGGTTCAGTCGTTTTTGGGTTAGGCTATCCACAGACAGACAGCCAGCACACACACAGGCACACACATATGCAGATGGAACTTTTTCTGAATCTACTTATTTTGGATTCAGAAATCTTCAAAACACATATTTATGCTGAAATCTCTGAATCAAATCGATACATACATTGTATGTACATACGTGCTAAAGAAAGGAAGAATAATGAAAGTCCACTGAAATTTCGCTCATTTTTCTCTTATGTTTGAATTGAGTTTTGCTTCCGTTTCTAGTACTAAGAAAGTGTTTCTCAAGTAAGAAAGGGAAAGAGAGTTATGTAAGAGTTCTTAAAGTACGGGAAAATAATATAATACTCTGTGTGTTTACATTTTGTCGCTGTATCTTTCGCCTACCTTGGTCTGAATTAGCGCCAGTGAAATACTTTATAAACGAGCGTGTGCATACCTCTTTGACATTGTATGATGCGCCGGCTATGCTCATCCCTGTACAACACACAAACTTGACTCTCACTGAGGGGAGAAAGAATGACTGGGGTATGCGACAAGGGGTAGACTTACAAACAGAAGTACTCACTTTAGATTTTTCGGTATTGATACTTTTTACTCGCCTTTGTTACTTGTTCAGGCACTAATCCTACGAACGACTCCCGACATAATAGTTCTTAAAGACTTAGAAGTATATGTTAATAACTGGTGCTATTTACTTCTACTTAATAAGTTCTCGTTTTCTACGGTCATCGATAATAACCACGAACTTCCCTATTACGCGACATAACAGTTCATGCGATAACTGCAATGTTTCACATAATAATATCACATACTCGAGCACTAACACTGCCGCATCCACCTACGTACAACATACCGCCTACAGCGTGCCAGCATAAAAGCACAAAAAGAAGCATAACAAACGTAACAGGCCTAATTTCTTATAAGCTTATATACCTAAAATATCCAATATCAGAGCTCATCTTTGATTGGTTGAAAAGAAGCGCGAAAATAATATTGTCACGTGATTAATTTTGGAAGTTCTTTGTATTAGACTCACGTGACAGCTCTTCATAATGAAAAAAACCCGAGGTGCTAACTTTTAGGGAAAAAAACCTTTTTCTATCAAACTGCCTGTTGCTTATGTCTCTAATGCGCTAAAAACCTAAAAGCATTTGTGTTGCAGTTAACAAAGAAGGTAACCCTGGCGTATACAATAGCAACTTCTCACCCTGCTACTTGTCTGGGCTGCTGAAGCAAATATATTTCTTATATTAAACCTATGTAAAATAATAATTAACATAATAAAATAGAAAGCGTGCTAATGTACTGTCGTAATTTCCATGCAAAATCAACGATTAATATTTGTGAAGCATTTCCTTTGTGATTTTTGTAATCCATTGATTTTAAATACGAGGTACGTCCAGAAAGTAAGTTCCGTTTCAATTTATCTCTGCTGCAGCGTTTTGATCGCAGTTCCGCACATGCGCGGCAGACGCTCTGTATCAAGGAGAAGAAACGTGCGCCATTTTGAGATCGCTGTCAGCCACATACGCTTTGTTGTGCTTGTTTACAATGTCGGTGTTGATTGAAAATCCCGCCGCTTGTGAAATCAGATCCGTGATTCGTTTTCTGAATGCTAGGAAAGTGAAACTAATTGAAATTTATCGGCAAATTTGCGAAGTTTACGGACAAAATGCGATGAGTTTTTCTTCACGACAACGCACGACCACACACTGCAAATGTGACGAAAAATCTCCTACAGGGATTTGGCTGGGACGTGTTTGGCCATCCTCCGTACAGCCCTGACCTCGCTCCTAGCGACTTTCATCTGTTCTTACATCTCAAGTCTTTTCTTGGCGGTCAACACTTCAACAATGACGAAGAGCTGAAAGAAAATGTTTCCAACTTTTTGAAGACACAGGCGGCAAACTTCTATGAAGAAGGTATACAAAAACTTGTGCCACGCTATGACAAATGCCTGCAAAATTTCGGCAGTTATGTGGAAAAGTAGTTTTAGAGTTGTAGAACTTTGTACAATAAATAATTATTCTGTATCGGTACTCAATTTAATTTTATTATCAAACGGAACTTACCTTCTGGACGTACCTCGTATTTCAATGTATATGTTCACCTTAATCGCTTTGTCCATTTTAACCGCTTTGCAAATACCAAATTGGTTATTTATTTGAAGTTCATGCAACTGGCTGAAAAGGCCGTTGAACTTGTTTACAGCAAACGCAAACTAACAAAAGACAGTCCCACACATACAGCGCCAATTTACTTGATGCAGACTTTTTGTTGAGCAAAGTGTTTCACAAAGTCCAGAAAGAGCTGAGCTAATTACTTAATTCACTTTCGTATTCATGTTATCCTATCTGGAAAAGTAAGCTATCTCTGCTGAAAAAACTCTGCTCTGTAACTTTCCTGAAATGAACTAAATCTTTGCTTGCAAAAATTGTCATTTCTTCTGTGTGAAAATGCCGTGCTTTCTTAAAAAAAACCTGATGTGTTCCATTCATATGACTTTCTCTACATGGCTATCACAAATTATTGTTAAAAAGCATATTCTCTATCTACTTCATGATAATCGAGATAAACATTAGCAGTAATAAGAACTGAAGCTTTCCTGGCGACGTGTTAATTCCAAATCTTCTCGGGCTTCTAGCCAGGTAAAAACTTGGCTTGACACCAACGTTTCGAAGAAGTGCATCTTCCTCGTCTTCAGGGTGAACTGAAGACGAGGAAGATGCACTTCTTCGAAACGTTGGTGTCAAGCCAAGTTTTTACCTGGCTAGAAGCCCGAGAAGATTTGGAATTAGCAGTAATGTCTGAATTACTTGTTTTATTGTAAGTAGAAGGAAAATAAAGGAATTCTCTAAGCTAAAACCATAGTCAAATCTTTTAAAAACTGGCTGCTATGTGGATAAAATCCATTTCTATACAGGACCAAGAGGTTACAACTTTGCCTGTGAAACAAAAGAGTTAAAGTACTTTAAATCTGAAACAAATAACAAAGAATATCTCAGAAATGCGCAATTCTATCAAAATACGTATATGACATAAATTGTGTATTTTAATGTCAGCTACATTCTTGTGAAATCAGGTTAGATTTTATCTTACATTTAAGCTATTTACATGCCAAATAAAATATATATCTTGAATTTTCTGGGAATAGCCTCTAAAGACCTCTTTATTCTGGATGATTTTTTATTGAATTTTGAATAACTGGTAAACCGTCAGAGATAGACAAAAACTTACTACACAAAAACTGCAGATTACGATAAAGCACACAATTTATATCATTTATATTTTCTTCGTGGATCTGATCGTTTTTGAGATATTCCTTTTTATTGGCTTCAGCTTTAAAAAAACGTACCTTTCTCATACTTGTGAACTCCTGTCCATACAAACAAAGGGACTTCAGTCACATAGCAACCCGCTTTTGACTATCACTTTACTCCCAAGTAATAAGACCATTTATTGTTGATTAGCATGAAGTAAATAGAAGCATAAGCTTTTTAACAGTTTGTTGCAGAGATGTAAAGAAGTGAATGGAACATATACTATTTTTGTATTTGTTTTAGGTTTTTATAGAATTCTTCATATGATACAGGGAAACCATCCCTGCGTAGCCTTTATCCGGACTTTGTAATAGTCAGGTTGGGAAATATCTTGCAAATTCCACCAGGTTCTTTGTCCGTACCTTGGCATTGTCTGTTCACCTGCAACCTACTGGTCCAAAGTATCATTGACGAAATGTGAAAGGATTGCATTTTGATAAAAAAAAAGTCACATGTGTTCCATTCACATGACTTTCTCTACATAGCCGCAACAGATTATTGTTAAAAACCTTATGCTTCTATTTACTTCATTATAATCGAGAGAAAAAATAGCAGAAATAGTCTTATTGCTTGCTTCTATGAAATTAGAAGGGAAATAAAGGAGTACCTTAGGTTAAAGTGATAGTCAAAAGCTAGTTGCTATGTGACTGAAGTTCCTTTGTATAGTTGATAAATTCCTGTATGAAAAAAAGTACAAGTTTTTCAAAGCTGAAACCGAAAGCAAGGAATATCTAAAAAACGATCTCCAAGAAAAAAATGTATATAACATAAATTGTGTGTTTCAACGTGCTCTACATTTTTGTGTGGTAAGTTTTTGTCCATCTCTTACGGTTTAGCAGTTATGCAAAATTCCGTAAAATTCATCCAGAATAAAGTAGTCTTCAGAGGACATTCCCAGAAAATTCAAGATATACATTTTATTTGTTTGGTAAATATATTTAATATACGATATGTTGATCAAAATCGTTATAACCATATTTGAGAAAATCACAATTTTGGAAAAAAAGAGTAAAGGACAGTTGGGTGTGTGGGGATTTTCTTAAAAATCTTCGTATCACATCCCTGGAAGACACAAAACTTAAATACCTAGTTAGGTATTCAAAGGTCTTTTCGTTTTTGAGCTATGCTGTCCACAGACACAGAGACACACACTCATACACACACATATACACACACACGCGCGCGCGCGTGATCTTTTTCTCTTTTTTTTCTGGATTTAGGGGCACCCAAAATATGTATTTCTGGTGAGATCTTGGTATCGAATCTTCGGGTGGAATACAATACCTCCTCTATACACTACGTGTAGATAAAGTAAAAGTTCACCAAAACCAGGAACGCCATTTCACACTCTGCGCGGGGAGAGGCAAGATCATCTTAACCATTTTCCTTACTATACGTTGTAGCAAAAGTTTTTGTTACAAATAGCTAAAAGTATTCTCTTATTTGGTTTCAAATTTCTCGGGAATTGTCACCAAATGTTAATATCCAGGATTTGGTATAGCTTGATTGTAGTGTGTTTTTATCTTTTATTTGTGATTGGATGGTATATGTCACATTGTTGAAGATGTATCCGTATCTTAACAGTATGAGTTATTTGTAAGTAATATTAAGTAGTGTAAATTACGAGGTTATAAGTTATTCGTGAATTTTGTTTATTTAACTTTGTTGAACATATTTTTTTATTCTTTAAGCAATAAATGTTCGTATACAATGATTGAAATTAAGTGTCATTTTCCTTCAATATGACTAATTCTCTTTTAAAGAAACGTAATAAAAATTTCTGGCACGTTTTATTAATCCGTACGAAAAATCAATTTCTTTTACTTCTTGGATAATAAGCAAATTAAATGCAATGTGTATACAAGATAAGACATTTATTGTATTTTTACTTTCTCTACACGTACTATGTATTTAGCGTTTAGGGAAGGTATTGCATTTCACCCAAAACTTCAATACCGAGATTTCACCGGAAACATATGTTTTAGTGTCCCCTGTACCCAAAAAGCCTAATAGAAAAAGGCCCGTGCGTGTGCGTGTGTGTCTGTCTGTTTGTGCGTGTGTGCGTGTGTTCTTGTGTTTGTGAACACGATATCTCAAAAACGAAAACTCAGTAAAACACCAAACTTGGTATTTAAGTTTAGAGATGGGACATGAAAAATTTAAATCACTTCACCCCAAACTACCCTTTACGAGAAAAAGTTTCGAACATTTTGAGTCTCTCAAAAACGGCTCTAACAATTTTTGTTAAAACACCGCATATTATAGATATCTATATGGCAAATAAAAGGTATATCTTAAATTTTCTGGGAATAGCCTCTAAATACCTCTTTATTCTGAATGAGCTTTGCTGAATTTTGCATAACTGGTAAGTCGTAGGAAATAGGCAAAAACTTACTATACAAAAATGTGGATCACGTTAAAACACCAAGTTTGTCATACACGTTTTTTTCGTGGAATTGCCCATATCTGAGATATTCCTTGTTGTTTGTTTCAAAATACTTTCCCACACGAAAAGCTGTTAAATCCTGGCCCTGCATAGAAACGAATTTTAACCGCATGGGTAGCAGCTTTTAAAGTATTTGACTATCGTTTTAGCCTAGTGTATTCCCTTATTTTTCTCCTACTTACAAGGAAGCAAGTAATTGAACCAATTTCTGCAAATGTTTATCTCGATTATCATGAAGTTGACAGAAAAATAGGACTCTTATCAGTAACTTGTTTAAGTGATATAGAGAAATTATGTTAATAAAGCACTTCATATTTTTAATCATTCGGGTCACCATGGCACCAACAAAACGTGAGCATGCTTCGTCTTAGAATCAAATCTTGGTCAAGACTGTAAAATCAGTACATGAGACTGTTAAGATTTTATAAGTGTCACCTTCAACTGTTGGCGCATATTATTGTGCACACACATTCTCCCTGCATATTCAAAAGTTCTGAAGGACGACACTAACTTTTCAAAGCAACATATTGTGTTCCGCATGCAAGATGGCGCCAGGCCCTCACAGCGAAGCAACAACTGGGCACAATAAAGAATTCTGGCATCCGAGTGTGCACAGACTCGTCTGAATTCTCTTGATTGAATACTCTTACAGCATCTACCGTATACAAAACAGAGTGCTTCACTCGGGTTAAGGAATCGCAATGAACTGGTTGCCAGAAGTAGGAGTCCATTGAAATATGAGTATTCTAGCGGCGGGGGACACTTCGGCATCTCGACTAAGTATTAATCTATTGCGGCCTACCACCCCCGGGAGGAGGAATGAGAGGAGGAGTAACCGCAGGCCAGCACACAGGAGCTGATGGAGCGAAGCGTAGAGACGCGCGGAAGTCCCTAATAGTGTTACTAGATGGCAGCCCCGGTGCGCCACACAGGCTACACTGGCTCCGGGATGTCTCTACAACGGCACCTAGCCTCAACCAGCGCAAACAGGGTAAGAGAGATTTACTCCGAGCAAGCTACAGTGCCATCTGCCGCCGACCTTATAGATGAAGATGGGGAATGAAAGAAAAGGAACCGTGGTAGATATACAGCACTTTAGCATTCGCCTAAGTGGCCCCAGGAAAACCACGGAAAAGCCCAGGACCAGAGTGCGCGGTCGCCGGGGAGCGAACCCATAACTCCCGAATGCCAGTTACAGACGAAATCGCCTGCACCACTTGACTCGGTGTAAGAATCCATTACTGAAGATATTTTTAGACTCACAGATTGTTTTGGCAGGCGTGTAGTGCAATGTCTTGAGAAAAAGATATTATAACACAACCTACTGAATAACATTATTATACACTATTATTAATAAAAACCTGATGTGCTCCATTCACATGGCCTTCTCTATATCTCTGCAACAAGTATTGTTAACAAGTTTATTGTTCTATTTACTTAATGCTAATTGAAAAAAACATTAGCATAAACAGCCTTATTACTTGTTTCCTTGTAAGTAGAAGCGAAATAAGGGAGTACTAAAGGTTAAAGTGATAGTCAAAAGCTGGTTGCTATGTGACTGAAGTTCCTTTCTTTGTATGGACAGGAGTTGACAAAGTCCTGTGTGAGAAAAGTACAAGTTCTTCATAGCAGAAACCAAAAACAAGAGCTATCTCAAAAACAATGAACTCCACGAAAAAAATGTATGCAGCATAAATAGTGTGTTTTAACGTGCTCTACATTTATTGTTTAGTAAGTTTTTGTCCATCTCTTACGGTTTAGCAGTTATTCAAAATTTCGTAAAATGCATCTAGAATAAAGTAGTCTCAGAGGCTATTCCCAGAAAATTCAACATATACATATTATTTGTCAGGTAAATATCTTGAATATACGATATTTTAATCAAAATCGTTAGAGGCATTTGTTAAAAAATGAACATCTTCGAAAAATGTTGCATGTGAAACGCAGTTTGTGGTGTGGGAATTTTTCTCAAAATTTTGGGGTCGCATCCCTGGAAGATACTAAACTTAAAGTAGATACTTTGGTATTTTACGAACATTTCGTTTTTGAGTTATCGTGTTCACAGACACATGGACACAGGGACACTCTCACACATACGGACCTTTTTCTGAAAATGTTTTTTTTTTTTTATACAGGAGACTCTAAAAATATATTTCCGGTGAATGGAAATTTTGGGTGGAGTACAATGCCTTCTCTATGCACTATGTAGATAGTAAGTATAGAGAAAGTAAAAAGGACAAATAGTCTGTGAACTGACTAAACACACAGAACGAAGTTGATAGAGTACAAGCTGCTGACAAAGGGCCTTTTGCGGTTCAGTGAAACAGTCGCAGGTTATGTGAAACAGCAGCTCTGTCCACTTGTACTGGCAAAGTGGGAAACACAACTCCACACTGAGGGTTTGTTTAGTCAAGCGGAAGTACTAACAACTCTCCGCCAGCGTTATTACATTTTTTTAACAAAAGAATAACGCTCCCATTATGAAAATATTCATATAGCGCTGCACCGTTTAGAAAGAGTACTACAATCAACGAGAAGGAATAAAAATTATTTGATCCACGACTTACATAGTGAATATCTACATACACTGTCATATGCTCTAAAGCATTAATACCTATATTGCAGTTCTAGGTATATTAAAACTCACAAGTAGTAAAACTTTAAAATAGTGATAAACCTATTGTTTAGTGTTTTTATTTGTTCTGTCTATTTCCTTGGTAAATAAATGAAACATTTTCCATCCAAAATTGAAAACCCCGATTTCTAGGAATATATGCATTAAAGTTCCCCTACACACTAGCCCAAGCAAGACTGGCAAAACTCTATCCTGTCCTCAACAAAAGAACTTCACTCATACTAAAAAACTGCACACTACTTTACACGACCCTATTAAGACCACTGCTAGTATACGCCAGTTCTTCCGAAATAAAAGGTATCCAGACATTTCAAAACAAAATATTGCGAGACTCAACGAATGCACCATGGTTTGTCAGAAATAGTGAACTGCATAGAGAAAAAGGAACCAGCAACAGTCAATTTCTTCACAAGCCGAACAGTTCTACAGCAAGCTGAAAGACGTCTCAGGAGCCATTCACTATTCTCTTGCCAGAAAATCTAGCTATCCAACTCGCATCAAGAGTCGCCTACCACTGGACCAGCTCTCACAACAAGACTTCTGTAAAATAAAAACAAATGCAATTATTATGAAGGGCCTAATGGGGCTTACCTCATTTCAATGTTATTCATGCATGTAAGTAATGTCTAAAATCAATGATCGGCAGCGCTAACATGCACTGATCGAAAAAAAAAAAAAAAAGTTCCCTAAGTTATTTCAGGAATAGAGAAAGCAAACTATACAAATAAAATATTAGAAAATGAAAAATATTCTTAAATATAAAATAGGGAACAAAGAGAATGCTATATATTGTTCTCTTAATCTTTCAGGAATTGTTAGATATTGGTTGGTACAGAAATACTAAATGAACCAATGAGGTTTCATATCTTCTTTTTATTTTATTTATTGTTCCTTTTTTTTGAAAAAGAGTCTGTGCAGAATTTACGCTGAGGGTCTATTTTCAAAAACATACGAGCAAGTGTCTTTAAATCATAAAAGTCAAACATCTAAATAGCTGATATATACCAAACTTGGTATTAAATTAGAACACGGAGCAAAGATTTTCATGAAGCCCTAGCTTTAAGCTAAGATTTACATGGAGACGTTTTCATTACGTTTTATTTTGTGATAAATGGTTCTTATGATTATGATAAAAATATTTAATACTAAGATATTAATTACACAGATTATTTTCATATTAATGGTTTGAAAACTTCTTAAACCTGAATTAATTTGGTAAACTTTTCTACAACCCGTAAGCCTCAAGCTGTGTACATAATTTTTGTGGCATAAACCATTTGGTATACAGTGAATATTTGTTAGAATTTTCAAATAGTTTACACTTATTTGAAGAGCTAAGTAGTCTTTCTGCCTGCCAACTGCTCTTATCGTGTCTCTACATCATTCCCTGAAAATGAGAGCGACGTTAGGTCTTGAAAGCTTGAAAATCATTCCAGAATTCAGCTGGCTGATAGCCCGAGAAAAGTTGGTTTTAAAAAGAACATATCTGACGTCTGCTAACAGTGAATCTCACCTCTTCTGCTCTAGCAAAATGGAAATGTTCTTCTGCTCTGGCAAAATGGAAATGTTCTTCTGCTCTAGCAAAATGGAAATGTTCTTCTGCTCTAGCAAAATGGAAATGTTCTTCTGCTCTAGCAAACTGGAAATGTTCTTCTGCTCTAGCAAAATAGAAATGTTCTTCTGCTCTAGCAAAATGGAAATGTTTTTCTGCTCTAGCAAAATGGAAATGTTCTTCTGCTCTAGCAAACTGGAAATGTTCTTCTGCTCTAGCAAAATGGAAATGTTCTTCTGATCTAGCAAAATGGAAATGTTCTTCTGCTCTAGCAAAATGGAAATGTTCTTCTGCTCTAGCAAAATGGAAATGTTCTTCTGCTCTAGCAAATTGGAAATGTTCTTCTGCTCTAGCAAAATTGAAATGTTCTTCTGCTCTAGCAAAATGGAACTGTTCTTCTGCTCTAGCAAAATGGAAATGTTCTTCTGCTCTAGCAAAATGGAAATGTTCTTCTGCTCTAGCAAAATGGAAATGTTCTTCTGCTCTAGCAAAATGGAAATGTTCTTCTGCTCTAGCAAAATGGAAATATTCTTCTGCTCTAGCAAAATGGAAATGTTCTTCTGCTCTAGCAAAATGGAAATGTTCTTCTGCTCTAGCAAAATGGAAATGTTCTTCTGCTCTAGCAAAATGGAAATGTTCTTCTGCTCTAGCAAAATGGAAATGTTCTTCTGCTCTAGCAAAATGGAAATATTCTTCTGCTCTAGCAAAATGGAAATGTTCTTCTGCTCTAGCAAAATGGAAATGTTCTTCTGCTCTAGCAAAATGGAAATGTTCTTCTGCTCTAGCAAAATGGAAATGTTCTTCTGCTCTAGCAAACTGGAAATGTTCTTCCGCAACTATACCTATTAGTTTTTTAAATATTCTTACTTGTACATTAGATGATTAGTATTGATTACTAATGGATGTACATAGGTGCCTAAGGCATTTCGGGGACTGCAGTACAAAAAAAGCACATGCTTTTCTCTCTCTGATACAAACAAACTATTCTCACTAAATTTTATTTCTTTGTCTAAAGCATGCTAATAAAGATAAAATATTAGCAGACACAGTCTTATTACTTAGTTCCTTAAAAGTAAAAGAGACACATGGGAATGCACTAGGCTAAAGCAATAGTTTAAAGTTGACCAATGTGACTGTCAATTGCCCGATATGACGTGTACAGATATCCATTAGTACTTTGAACGAGTTGCAGAACTCAACGGGGCTATTTCAAGTTAAAACCTGCGAACTTCGTTTTACTCCTCACTCACAGACTCCGCAGACGCACGACGTGTAAAAATCTTTCTCCTCAGTACTACACGGGAAGTTTTAACGTAAAGTAGCATTGTTTACACACCAAGGGAAATCTGCACACGTGAAATACGGGACAGTTGGGGCGCCTGGTGATAGCTTTTTATGTGTTCCATGCAGAATACCCAACTAATCAATAACAATCAACAACAAACGGAAAACAATTTAATTTAGTTAATTGTTAATTCTTTGTTCTACAACAAAGTACTAAACAAAAAGTATTCAGACATATTTAATTCAAGTAATTAGCAGGAGAGCAGCAAATTGTTTAATAACGCCAAAATATTATTTTCAGTCCAGTTTCTACTATGTGGGAACTGTGAATCTCTTTAGGAACAGTTGCAGAATTTAGAGTCGCATCATTTGTTTCAATAATAGTCCAGTTGGTTAGAGCTGTAGTGGCGTAATCCTAAGCTCAGGGTTCTTACCTCGACTATGACACTGTATTTTTCATTCTGATTCTCTCTTTCTGAAACAACTTACGTTTTCTTTGAAGTTTCAAGTATATATCAAGTTTAAATATTTACTACTACTAATAATAATAATTTTCAACGCTGTTTCAGAAAGGTAATTGATATTAACAATTGCTAACATTGTTAACAGATGATTCTGGAATTGGTTGTATTAATTAGTAGTTAATATTAGCCTGTTTCTATCGCCACTCTCGTAATTCGATTCAAAATAATAATATTAATTATTAGTTATCCAATCCACAGTTAGAACATTTCTTACTAATACACCATATAACGCCATTAGGCATTAGTATATCTATGACTGACTATTCTCATTTTTATTACCTTTTCTGTATATAGAGAAGGTATTGTATTGCACCCAAAACTTCGATACCGAAATTTCACCACAAATACATGTTTTGGATCCGCCTAAATCCAAAAAAAAAAAGTATTTTCGGAAAAAGGTCTGTGTGTGTGTGTCCGTATGTGTATCTGTATGTGAGAGTGTGTGTGTGTGTGTGTATGTGTGCCTGTGGACAGCATACCTAAAAACGAAAATACCGTTAAATACCAAATTTGGTATTCATTGATATCTTTCAAGGATGCGAAACGAAGATTTTCAAGAAAATCCCCCCACCCCAAATACCCTTTACCTGGTAAAAATTTCGGAAATTTTGATTTTCTATAAAATAGCCCTAACAGCATGGTTAAAATCTCGTATATTTAATTTATTTACATGACAAATAAAATGTATATCTTTAATTTCGTGGAATAACCTCTGAAGATTGAAATACACAATTTATGTTATGTACATTTTTTCATGAGGCTGATCGCTTTTTGAGATATTCCTTGTGATTGGTTTCAGGCTTTAAAATATCTAATGCTTTTATCAGACGGAAATTTGTCAACTCCTGTCCATACAAACAAAGATTCTTCAGCCACATAGCAACCAGCTTTTAAAAAATCTAGCTACCGATTTAGCCTATGGTACACCCTTATTTGCTTCTACTTACCTCTAAGCTAATTTTTTGTTGATTAGCAAAGAGAAGAATAAGATTTTTAACAATAATTTATTGTAGAGGTGTAGATAAAGCCATGTAAATGGAACACATCAGAATTTCTTTTAATGGTATTAGAGTTCATATTACACACGTGTATAATTGCTGTTACACTGGTTTTTAATTGTTTTAACCTAACATACTGATTCATATATATATATATATATATATATATATATATATATATATATATATATATATATATATACACAGTTAATAATCGAAGGTCTTGGCGCTAGTAATTCTTTTGCTATAATCCTCTGTTGCTCCAAACTATGGTTGAGACCTTGATTGTTTTTACTTTCTCTACACGTACTATGTACAGAGTGTATAGAGGTTTTGTATTCCAACCAAAAATTCTATACTGAGATTTCACCGGAAATATATATTTTGGGTCCCCCTGAATTCAAAAAAAGCATTTTTACAAAAATATCCATGTGTGTGTGTGTTTGTGCATGGGTGTCAGTGGATAGCATAGCTCAAAAAGAAAATCCCGTTGAATACAAAACTTGGTATTTAAGTTCTGTATTTTTCAAGGATGCGACACGAAGGTTTTCAAGAAAATCCTGATTTTGATTTTCTCAAAAATAGCTCTAGCGATATTAATTAAAATCTCTTATATTTACATGCCAAATAAAATGTATATCTTGAATTTTCAGGAAATAACCTCTGAAGACTACTTTATTCTGGATGTACTTTACGGAATTTTGCATAACTGCTAAACCGTTAAAAATGGATAAAAACTTACCACCCAAAAATATAGAACACATTAAAGCACACAATTTATAGTATAAAATGTTTTCTTGGAGTTGATCGTTTTTGACATATTCCTTGTTTTTGGTTTCAGCTTTGAAAAACATACATTTCTCAAATAGGAATTTGTCAACTCCTGTCCATACAAACAAAGGAACTTCAGCCACATAGCAACCAGCTTTTGACTATTACTTTATCCTATGGTATGAAGTAAATAGAAGCACAAGGTTTTTAACAATAATTTGTTGTAGAGATGTAGAGAAAGTCATGTGAATGGAACAGATCATATTTTTTTATTATAGTGATGGAAAGCCAGCGAGGCAATAGCCCCTAATATCTTAACATAGTAAATAATCAACTTATGCTTTTGCTTCCACAGAATACATGGGAGATGTATTTGGGCATGTTGCAAACGGGAAACCCGTGCTCAGTTAACCTAATCATCGTGTAGGGATGTAGGTAAGGAACCTAATACCCTGAAGTTCTAAATGACCTATTGTGGCTCACATCCCCAGAGGTCGCAGCTAGGGGTTGGAGAGACCAATAGCAAAGAGGCACAGAAGTGCCTGACAATGGCAGCTTGAACATCCCGGCACACTGGCGTCGAGGAAGGACGACTAAGGGATCCAGGTCCCAACCTGAAGTTTCAAGCGCGACCGGTCAAGAATCCTTTAGAGAGCGCACGTATCTGCAACATTTGCCTGCATCAGCCACTAGAAATCTGACCATAAATTGAAGAGAGGGAGGAAATTAAATGAGATAAGAAAGCAAGAAGAGACTTAGTAATTGGAAAACAACCCTGTATTTGCCTTGGCGGTCCGGTAAAACCACGGGAACACCTAGGGACAGATTACTTGGTCGCTTAGAATAAAATTCGGAATCACCCGAACGCCAGTGTAAGATGAAACCGTTTTGGTTATTACTATTATTAAATTTTCCAAAAATGAAAAATTCGGCAGTGTTTATTTACTTTTATCGTTAAAAGTCTCAAAGCCTCCCGTAAAGGAGATAAAATAGTCATATTCATGTCGTAAAACTTCAAATGTGTATATCGATGAAAAATATAAATTTTAATTCAAAATCTTCTCGGGCGTCTAACTTGGCTTGATACCAACGTTTCGAAGAAGTGCATCTTTCTCGTCTTCAGGGTGAACTGATGGATTGAGCTTGCGGAGACTAGTATTTATAAGAGCTGGAATGAAGCTAACATCTGATTGGTGCGCGTTATATTGTGGTTTTTTTTTAATTGATGATGGGGGAAGACTGCAGATAGAGGATTAGGTGTTAAGGCTCTTTAACATCGGTGTCCATGCTGAACTTAGTTGTAGGCCAGAATCGCGATTTAGATTATTTGTTTCTGATGAGATGACTAAAGCTTCTTTTACTCTCCTTTCCCAGTAGTTCGAACACTTTGCCACTATCTTGGTGTTAGTAAAGTTAGCTCTGTGGCTCTGTTCTATACAGTGTTCAGCCAGTCCAGATTTTTCGGGTTCCATAAGCCTTATTGATCTTTGGTGTTCAGAAACGCATGTGGCAATAGTGCGTCCTGTTTGGCCAATGTACGCTGCGCTGCATTCGCAAGGAATGTGATAAACAGCAGGTACTCTTCAGTTCACCCTGAAGACGAGGAAGATGCACTTCTCCGAAACGTTGGTATTAAGCCAAGTTTTTACCTGGTTAGAAGCCCGAGAAGATTTTGAATTAATACGTCGCCAGGAAAGCTTCAGTTCTTATTTTAATATAAATCTTGTCGAATATAAATAAACGCATATATAATATGTTGTCATCTTTATAGCTGAAACATTTTAATTAAATACAGTCACATTTATTATTTATTTCCCCGCTGGAATATTCGGAGATAATGCCTCGTGGATCCTCGGTCTTGTGGCCAGTTATTTATTCTTCAGAAGAAATCTGTACGCGTCACATTTGGAGCTTCACTGTAAACCACTTTTTTTGCAACTTGGTATACTGACATTCCCTTCAATGTTTGTTCTGGATATCCTTCTATATATTAAACAAATAGCAAGCTTTTCTCAATGTTCTTCTGTCCATAATTATCCCAGAGGTAAATGCTCTGATATTTATATTAACAAATGTAAATATAGTCAGTTAAAATTTTCTACACCTTACCTCAGAGCATTAAGAGTCTTCGTTTGTTAAACTTTAAGAGGAGGATCAAAACAACCTTGAAGGCAAATCCTCTTTATAGCATTTCAGAAATTTATGACCTGAAATGGGATTAATCTTATCCATGTTATATATATTGCTATAACATTATTGACGTAGAATGTGTAATTAATTTTTATTCTCTCATGACGCAGCCCATGCATGTTTTATACTTAATGGATGAAAGTAAATTATCAATCTAAATGTACGCTTCAGTTCGCTTTAATAATTTTGCTGAAATGGCAGTGGCTGAAGGATATCGTTGCGGATGAAAGGCAAGAGAAATCAAATGGAGGGAGACCGGGAAAATGTGTCACAGAAACGAATCTTTAATCCTGAGGAAACTTTATCTAGGGTAGGAAACATGACTTTCATTTTAAGGGCTACAAGGGACGATAAAGGAAGGAAATTTGTCAAAGTCAGGTCAGTAGTATAGGATTGCAAGAAACTGCACACTACTTCTGCGTTTATTCTCTTGTGTTCTGTTGAGTGAAGTTGGATTTGCCTCCCAATAAATACCTTCAGTTGACTCCCGCTATGGAAATTTCATACTTTTACTTTCTTTGCATGTACTATTTACATAGTGTTTAAAGAAGGTATTGTATTCCACCCGAAATTTCACCGGAAATATATATTTTGGATCCCCATGAGTCCACAAAAAACTTTATTGGAAAAAGGTCCCTGTGTGTCTGTGGACAGTAGATCTCAAAATCGAAAACATCGTTAAAAACCAAACTTGGTATTTAAGTTTGTATCTTCCAAGGATGCGACACGAAGGTTTTCAAGGAAATCCCCCACCCCAAACTACTCTTTACATGGAAAAAAGTTTTGAAAATTTTGATTTTCTCAAAAATGCCTCTAACGATTTTGATTACAATCTCTTATATTTAAGATATTTATATGACATATAAAATGTTTATCTTTAATTTTCTTGTAATAGCCTGCAAAGACCTCTCTATTCAGGATGATTTTTATTGAACTCTGCATAACTGGTAAACCTAAAGGGATGTAGATTACAATAAAATGCACAATTAATCTCATGTACAGTTTGCTTCGTGGAGTTACTGGTTTTTGAGATATTCCTTGTTGTTGGTTTCAGCTTTGAAAAACTTATACTTTTCTTATACAGGAACTTGTCAACTCGTGTCCAAAGGAACAAAGGAACTTCAGTCACATAGCAAACATATTTTGACTATCATTTTAACTTAAGTTACTCACTCATTTCCCTTCTACTTACAAGGAAACAAGTAATAAGGCTATTTGTGCTAATTTTTTTCAATTAGCACAAGGTAAATAGAAGCACAAGCTTCAATAATTTCTTGCAGGCATGTAGAGAAAGTCATGTGAATGGATCACATCAGATTTTTTTACTTTCAGGTTCCTTCCAATGTTCAACATGTTTTCTTCCACGAGGAGTGCTTTGAGGCTTCGGTTGTGGGTGTCCGAGAGCTGCAGCATCAACTACTTCAATCCATCTCCAAGCAACTCCACGACCTTCAGGAAGGATTCACCAATGATAGCCTCACCTAGATCGCAGCCGGTCCAACCCCTAAGAGAAGGAAGAACCGGTGGAACCGACATCATCACCACAGGAAGAGAGGGGCAGCCCTCCCTGTACTCCCAATTCCATTTTCACCAATAAATACTAACCACCCATCCTACAATTTCCTCACTACTCCTCATCTACTTCGCTAGGGGGGCCCTACTGGGCCTCGGTCAAGCCGGCCTGCTAGCAGAACCCTCTCCCCTGGCGGCCGCACAGCGGGCCAGTTCACCTTCACCTTAGACTGCGCGGGTGCAGCAGCGGTACCGCAGCATCTCACCTTTCATTTCCGGTGGAGGGGTTTTTTAGTCGGTAGGCCCATTCTGGGAGACCCCGACACTCCGGGCTTGCCAGCCCGGGTTAGTCCTTAAGGTGGATTTTTCCCCTCCACTTGAAACTAAAATAAAAATTACCCAGTCCGTGCCCGCTGCCATGACAAGATGTATATATAAACAGCCCCGGAGCTTCTTCTTCGACTCGTAAAGATGGCTAAGAAGAGACAGCGCAGAGTCGCCGCTGCTAAGGCAGCACCCCACGCCTCTTCGCCGGCAGCCGCCCGAGGAGCTAGCACCTCCGTCGCCACCGGTCCCGGCAAGCCTTGCTTCGCCGCCGGCCGCCACCGCAGTTCACCGCAACTGCAACCGCAGTTGCCACCATCACCGCCTCCGCCCAGCTCCACGCCGCCCCGGTTCAGTGCCGTGGTACGGGGGGAGTTCGTCGGGACCTTTCCACCCGGCATCTGCTTACCGCCGCGCAGTCGCGATGGCCATTCTTATTTGAGGGCCACCTGCATATACTGCGACCGGGGGCTAACGCCGCTTGTACGAGTGGGGCTGCAGGTCCAGGTTGACTTGGAAGCTGCCTTGGCGTCAGGGTTGCCCTTATTAGGGCGACTCCTGGTCGTTGAGGCAAGCCGACAGGATCACCACCGGCCCTGCCGACGCTGCAGTGCCTTCGGACACAGCCGACGTCTGCTCCTCGCGGCCGTGGTGCCACTACTGTGGTACCAACACCACCACCGCCGAGTGCCGTCACCACCGGTTCTGTGCCACCTGTCGTGGTACATGACATTTCACCGGGCAAGCCCAGTGCCCTCACTACCCAAGGAGCAGCACTTCTTCACCACCTCCTGTCCACCGAACCACACCACCGCAGACTTCAATCGCAGAGGCCACACCACCTGCACCCTCAACAGACGCAGCAACGCGAGACGCTATTCAGGACCTCCACGCGGAGATCCTGAACGTCGGCACTCGTCTAGCTGCCCTGGAAGAGACGTGCAGCATCCTCACTCAGAAGCTGCAGTTTATGCAAGCTTCAACCACCGCAACAGTCACCAAACCACAGCCGCCGCCGATATCTCCACCAGGATCGATGGCCCCTCACACAGCAGCTGAGGCAGGTTCTCCTGCAGAAGCTGCTTACTCTACTGCGCTGTTCCAGTCAAGAAGCCAGCAGCCCAACACCGCTCCCCTCCTGTTCTGGCTGGGGCGCGCACAGTCAGCGGATCTCCTGGCTGGGAGATTCGCGGATCTTTACAGAGCCTAAAGAGATCTGTAAGTTTTCTATGTCCATTTCTCTCCTCAATTTCCACCCTTTAAATAGTATCTACTATCACCTCCATTCCCTAGGCTGCAGTCAGGTTCCATGGCTGTCAGCCTAGACATAACCTTTTACCCGTTCCCGCACATAGTGTGGCAGCATCCTATCTTTTGCTGACGTGGGTGCATAAGCGGGACCGCGCTAAGCTACTCAGCACGATCATCGCAGCAAACTATGTTATAATGTGGAGGGTTTGATTAGTTGGTATGACGCATGAGGAAGCGGAGTGTCCCACATATTCTCCCAGCCATTGCACCTCGGCTAGGGGTCGAATGACTAAGGCATTTTTCACCTCCACAGTAAAAAAATAAAAGCCCCAATACCAATGCAATCTTTCAGCATCCTGAAGAAGGGTCCCGAAACGTCGATGTCCCCACATCACGTCATCTGGCTTGAAACCCGAGAACGTCTAGAGCATATTCGTTGCCAGGAAAGCTTCAACTCTTATTTCATACTTGTATTTTGTTTATTTCACGGTTTATACCACACGAAATCCAACCATGTATTCTACTGTAAATCCGATTGCTTTTGTAATGTACATAGCGTCTAAAGAAGGTATGATATTCCACCCAAAAATTAGATGTCGAGATTTCACCGGAAATATATGTTTTGAGATCCTCTAAGTCAGAAAAAAACAGTTTTAAAGAAAATCTGATCTGCTATTTTCATATAACTTTCAATAGTTGTTCCATATTTAAACTATTCATATTAAAAATGATTAGTTATCTGCATATTGCTAATCGACATAAACATTAGTAGAATTGCTCTTATTACTGTTTCCTTGTGTGTAGAAGGGAAAGCATTAGGCTAAAGCGATAGCCAAATCTTTCGAAACCTGGTCGTTATGTCAAACAATTTAGGTTCCGTTCGCTTTACTTGGTGTTGTTTGAGAAAATTAAGGTAGTTAAACATTGAAACAAGTAGCAAAGAATATCCCGAAGACGGTCAACTCTGCAAGCAAAACATATACGACACAAATCATATGTTTGGAATTACATTTTTGTGTAATAAGTTAATGTCTATCTCTTATGGTTTAACCGATGTCCCAAATTCTGCAAAATCCATCTAGAATTAAAGAGGTCTTCATGATTTTTTCCCAAAATCAAAACTATATATTTTATTTGAAATTTAAATATATTTAATATACTGTATTTTATTCAAAACCATTACAGCTATTTAAAACATTTTACATCTAAAGTTAGTTTGAGGAGAGGAGATTTCATGAAAATTTTCGCAATGCATCCTTGGTAGATACTAATCATAAGTACCAGGTTTGGTATTTAACGGTGTATGCTACTCAAAATATCTAGGTAGATAAAGTTATGTGAATGGAACCGATGATTTTATTAATATTCAACTCGCAGGACTTTACCAGTAACCATCAAGTATGATATTTTAAGCACAACAGATTTCTATTTTTTGTATCCCGATGTTGATATTTAAAAAGCAAAACATTCGCGCTTGATGTGTTGTGTGTGCATGCCTGTGCATGTGTATGCATTGGTAAATAGTTATGTTCAGTGTTTCTCTAAGATGCAATTCGCTTATTTTAAAAATTATTGCACCCCTGTAAACTGTCCTCTACATGAAAAGCTGGCTTTATGTATTATATTTCTCCATTTAACCCAAAATATTATTTGATCAAATGTATTAATAGCACCGCAATTGTCGTGTGATGGTGACGCGGGTATCTTCATGTTCTTTAGCTAGTTCACGTACCACATAACGTCAAATAATCAACATCTGCAATAGGAAGTTGAGCCTAAAACAGATCCAGTCATTTCTCCGCCATTTTCAGATTCCAAGAAGGGTTAATGCTTATGTGCATTGTTTACAACTTGTTCCTTTTAAAGAACTACAACAAAAATATACACATTTCTTTATTTACGATGTGACCAAGGAAACGATAGTTAATATATAAGAAATATATTTTATTTTCACAGTTATCTTGCGCCATTGTCTCCATAGGTGTTCGTCAACAAGAATCCTTCTTTATTTTAAACGATAGGAATAAGGAAGGGACAGTTAATACATAAAAATGTATTTGAATTTCACTGCTGTGTTGTGTCTTCTCGAAAAACTCTTGCATTGGATGAAGAGGGAAAATACCAATACGGCCATCTAGTGACAAATAAATAAGTACTTATTCCAGCTGTCAGTCACCAGGAAAGCTTTTTGCTGCTTTATTTTAAACAATATGAGTAAGGAAAGTTAATATATAAAACTATATTTGAATGTCATGCTGCGTTGCGTCATTGTTACCTTGACATTAAATGGGGAGGGGAAAATATAGCAGTACTACGACCATTTAGCAACAAATAACCGTGATACCACTTCCATCTGGTGGCTATTAACCGAAATGCGTTCGTTTGTCACTGTTTTTATTCATATTATGAGATTTTAAATACTCTCCCGTATTATTTTTAATCATTTTCCTTTCCACAAACCTTGTCGTGACAGTAATGAACACAGCAAAAAAAGAATTGTTCAATTTGTACAGTTGTTCGGAAGTGATACGCGTACATACATTTCAGCAATTCATTTATATATATGTAAATGTTTAATGTATGGTATTTTCATTAGAATCGTTTTATCCATTTTAAGAGGAAAAAATCTAAAAAATGTGGCATATAAAAGGTAGTTAAAAGTTGAGGTAAATAATAATAATAATAAAAAACAAGTAAATAAGATATTTCCTATGTGGAACTTTGATCAACATTGTGAAACACTAAAATAATTATTTGTATCATAATATAAAATACATACAAAAAATGCTGGCTGTTGGACATTTGTTTTAATGCTCCTAAAAAAAGTTTATGACATATACATTTTCTGTGAGGTTCACCATTTTAACAATTTTAAAATACCTTTTCTCATACAGTCATTTGTCATACCTGTTTCATTTGCTTTACTTCGGGCCATTCAAAGAAAACCTCATATCCCATATTTGAAGATGCACAAGTTTCGTAATTTCCGACTTTTCGTTTTTGAGTTATTTTGTTCACACGGACCATTTTTCCAAACAGTTTTTTTTTACTTTCTCTATACGTACCATGTACATAGTGTATAGCGAAGGTATTATATTTCACCCAAAAATTCGATACCGAGATTTCACCAGAAATATGTTTTGAGACTCCCTGAATCAAAAAAAAAAAATAAAACAACATTTTTTTTAAAAATGTCCGTGTGCGTGTCTGTCTGTCTGTGTGTGTCTATGTGTGTGTCTGTGGACAGCATAGCTCAAAAACGAAAAGACCGTTTAAAATCAAACTTGGTATTTAAGTTGGGTATCTTCCAAGGATGCGACACGAAGCTATTGAGAAAAATCCCCCCACCCTAAATTATCCTTTCCATGGAACTCTTCTCGAAAAATTTTATTTTCTTAAAAATGTTTATAACGATTTTGATTAAAATCTCGTATATTTAAGATATTTGCTTGACAAATGAAATGTATATCTCGACTTTTCTGGGAATAGCATCTGAAGACTACTTTATTCTGGATGCATTTTACGGATCTTTGCATAACTGCTAAACCGTAAGAGATGCACAAAATCTTACCACACAAAAATGTAAAGCAAATTAAAACACACAATTTATGTTATATACATTTTTTCAAAGAGTTGATTGTTTTTTAGATATTCCTGGTTTTGATTTCAGCTTTGAAAAATTTATGCTTTTCTCATACGAGAGCTTGTCAACTCCTGTCCATACAAACAAAGGAACTTCAGTCAATATCAACCAGGATTTGTCTATCACTTTAACTTATGATACTCCTTTATTTCGTTTCAACTTACAAGAAAACAAGTAGTAAGACTATTTCTGCTAATTTTGTTTTTCAATTAGCATGAAGTAAATAGAACCAAAAGCTTTTTAACAATAATTTCTTACAGAGATGTAGAGAAAGTCATGTGAATGTAACACATCAGATTTTTTATTCAGAAGTCCTCAAATCTCAGTATCGAATTTTCAGAAGGATTGCAAACGCGTTTGTACCTACTACGTACACGGCAGAGTTAGTAAAAAGCAAGTGAAGGACAAGACATTGTTATGCACCTTTGCTTTATAAGCTCATAATCGCAAGTGCTGGTATTCGCTCCCAGAGCCCGCTATTGAATGTAGAGTAAAATCAGTTTTATTTCTCTGACGCAGGTTGATGAATTTGTAGACTAAGCGCCAGAAAAAAAGTGACAATGAGAACGAGACCGATGCTCAATCGATTTTTAATCAACAGGTAAAAGAGTGAAGAAAAAGAAACAGAGAATTTAGGGGTGCAGTAGGGCGTGGTGCTTAATTGGAAGTTATTACAGTAGGAACTTCTAGAAGAAGCCATGGGATCAGATTGTCTATTTCCTAAGGAATTAAGAAGTTGTTTACTTTGAGAACACTGGCTCTAATAATCGGTTCCAAGAACGGATGTTAAGAAAAGTATTCCGTGAAAACAACGCCGAATAATTTATTACCCTACTTTGAAAGTAGCTTATCTCCTAACCAGGCAGACTTATAATTTAATTTATACATGTGAACTAAATATACATTTCTCATTATGAAAACACTTAGTTTCCAAATACATATTTGTCAGTGATGTCTGTGTGATATAACAAGGGATTCGTGAGCTGTATTTAGATCAAAGTTGTGGTATTTAGCAATTGTGTGTACCTAATATAATAAATTCGTTTATGGAAAATTGATTTTCATCTCCACATGCTTTATAACTCTAACCTCAAAGATTTCTTATGCTGTAGTTTATTATGGAATACAGAGAACACCGCTTTAATTCAGAAGAGATGCTTTAACCTTCCCTAGCACGTATGTTTAACGTACAGAAGGTATTATATTCTACACAAAAATTCAATATATGTTTAGCGACTCCCTGAATCAAAAAATAAAATCTAATTTGCTACACTCACATGAATTTCTCTAGCTGCTCTACAAACTGCTTACAAAATATTATTTTTCTTTGTTCACAATGCTAATCGAGGTTCTTATTATCTAGTTCTAGCAGGGAACTAAAGGAATGCCCTGGGCTAAAGTGATAGTCAAATGTTTTAAAAGCTGTCGTTATGGATTGTCATTGAAAATCGCTTCTTTGCTTGGACAGGAGTGGAACAAAGAAACGCGACAAAGCCCTTCTGAGTAAAGTATAAGTACTTCACAGTTGAAACCAATAACAGGGAATATCTCGGAAATGGTTACCTCCACAACGAAAATGTAAAGGACATAAATCGTGTGTTTTGGTGAGATCTACATTTTTTTGTGAAGTAAGTTTTGTCTATCCCTTACGGTTTACCAGTTAAGCAAAATTCGGCAAAATACATCCAAAATAAAGATGTCTTCAGGGGCTATTCCCAGAAAGTTCAAGATATCATTTTATTTGTGATGTAAATATCTTTAATATGGGTATGCATTTTAAAGAAAATCGTTACAGCTATTTCTGAGACAATAGGTCCCCTTCATTCTGACTTATTTTTGCATAACTGGTAAGCGGTAAGAGATATGCAAAACACACCACACTGAAAATCTAGATCATAAAACACAAAATTTATATCCCATATAATACTTTCTCTACACGTACTATGTACATAGTGTATAGAGTTGTATAGCAACCAAAAATTCGATACCAAGATTTCACCGGAAATACATGTTTTGGGTTCCACTGAATCTGCAAAAAGCATATTTATAAAACGGTCCTTGGGTGTGTGCGTGTGTGTGTGTGTGTGCTGGCGTGTCCGAGGACAGTATAACTCAAAAACGAAAATACCGTTAAATACCAAAATTTTTATCTATGGTATCTACCAAGGATGCGACACAAAGATTTTCAAAAAAATCCCCCCTCACTGAACTACCTTTTATATGGTAAACATTTAGAAAATTTATATTTTCTCAAAAATGGCTGTAACGATTTTGAATAAAATCTCTGATATTTAAGATATTTAAATGACAAATAAAGTGCATATTTTTAATTTTCTGGGAATGGTCTCTAAAGAGCTCCTAATTCTAGATAAGTTTTATCAAATTTTGCATAACTAGAAAACCGTAAAGGTAGACAAAAACTTGCCACACAAAAATGTAGCTCACGATAAAACACACAATTTATACCATATACGTTTTTTTCGTGGAGTTGGCCATTTTCGACATATTCGTTGTTAATGATTTCAGTTTTAAAATACTTAAACTTGACACATACGGGAACTTGTCAACTCCTGGCCACGGAAAGAAACGGATTTGAATCCCATAGCAACAACATGTATCCTAGTGTATTCCCTTATTCCCCTTCTACTTATAAAGTAACTAAGCAATAAGACCATTTCTGCTAATGTTTTAACACTAAATAGATAGAAGACTAGGCTTATTAACAATAATTTGTTACAGAGATGCAGAGAAAGTCGTGGAATGGAACACATGAAATATTTGTTTTGTTTTGGAGCTAGCCGCTTTCGAGATATTCGTTGTTATTGCTTTCACTTTTAAAATATTATACTGGGGCGTTTTTGAAACATGCAGTTGTCCGAGTTTCTTTTGTTTTAATCTTGGCTATGCAAAGAAGCAAACTTCAATGAAAATCGTGACAGTTTTTAAACCATTTGATTATCTGTGTTTTCTTAGCTTCCGAAGACAATCTCTTGAGCTCAATGAATTCCCTTATCCTAATTAACATGGAGTAGAAAGAAGAAGAATCTTTTATAAAAAGTTCCTTTGTAGGACACTCATGTGAATGGAATACCTAAATGTTTTAAATTATTTCGTACTCTACTTTTTTCAACATAAATGTCTCTCTCTCTCCCTCCCTCCCTCTCCCTCCCTCTTACACCCTCTCTTCTATACAGATACAGGCTGAATCTATAACGTGGAATATTTTGGGAACGCCCTCTTAGAATCAAAACAGTAAAAACTGTTTAAATGAATACGGGTCTGAAAAATCGTTTGTTAGAGAGATTAAAGAATTTGACCCTTCGTTGATAAGAATATTAATTACTTGAATTAAAATGTTGTCGGATGATTGATTTTTGTTTGTTGTAGAGCACGGAATAAATTAATAGCATTAATAGTGTACTTTATTGCTTTTTCTTTTGCAGACCGAAGATAGAAGAAAATGTATTCTGTGCGTGAACAGAGAGAAATTACTTAATGTGGGCCTTCCGAGTGGGAATGCATCACAAACACGATAGCTATAACCTGTAAGGTATCCCAAGAGTGTTCCTTAGCGTGGTGGAATCGCGGCTGCTTGCCAAGCGGGAGACCTGGGTTCGATCCTCGGTACCGGCGTGGGGAACTTTTCCCCTCCTGAAGATCTGATCCGCAGCCTCGTGAGGTCCCTAAGAGGCCAATTGAGGAGCTACTGGATTGAGAAGCTACTTGATTGAGAAGTAGCGGCTCTAGATCGAGAAGCCGGGAGAGACTCGAGAAGCTAATCACGTTTCACCCTCCAGCACTGCTTCCCTTGGAGCCGAGATGGGGATGCAGCAGCCGGGTGGTAGGCCAAGGTCCCTTGTGGACTGTCGTGCCATCGAGTTAGAGGAAAGCTACAGCCATATGATAGTAAGTTAAAGAACTCCTGCTGAAGAAATTCCAGCACTGATATGATCCTGGCAATTGATAGCGCCATTAACAAACAAAATAACAGCCTGTTCTCGAATATTCTCATGAACTCACCAACAATTGAGAGACATTGGTTCGTTTCAGACTGGGAAGAACCAATTTTATTTTGGCCATTGCATGTTACTGCGTTTATTTACGACGGCATCATAGGGTGTAATAAGTATTTCGTGACAGAGTTACGTCAACCCGGAATGTCTTTTCGTTACAGGTTGTTCACTGTACAGTACGTTGATTATTCCTGAACGCATTGTCATTAACAAAGAATAGGCCACCGAATACAGCCTTATGGAAACGGTCAGTGTTCAAAGTGCTGAAATTCACTTTAAATAACCATGCAGATCATTTGCAAGTGTTGCACCAACTCCATTTCAGAATTAGAAATTGAAGTGCAGATTCCATTCAATTTACTCCCGAGTGGCGTCAATGTCAGCTGCGCTTGTGGAAGGTCAACCTAGTCGAACTCGTCACAAACAGCGCCTATTCGTTGAAATTTATTTAACTGCTTTCATGTGGTTTTATTCGTTGGTCCATATTTTCCAAATTTCCGTTAACTGTCGTAGCAGCTCACCGCACGGAACACCCCGTGACAACGGCAGTATGTTCAGGAATATTCAATTTAGTGTTCAATGATCAGCCTCTAACAAAAATGCATTCGTCAGTTACCTCAATTATGACAGTTATTTTGTGGACATCCTCTAAATACACCAATAATATATGTATATTTAGATACATTTAGATGCTGCGCTTTTTCTGTCGGATTTGGGGACTCGTTTATTACTTTCAACTCCTTCCTGTCGCCTGACCAATCCCCTCTGCAGGTGCTGGCGTCGATTTCTCTGTCTCGCAGTATACCAGGGTGTGGTAATGGTGTTATAGGTGGTCATGGTGTTGACTAAAACAAATAATCAAACTAGGTTCTTCGTGATTTGACACATCCTTCATTTATTCATTCCGACCTAACCCTGCAGTCCGACAGAGAACAGAGCCTCATATTTTACAAACGAAATCGTGACGTCTCCTGCGTGCTTCGTTATTTTACTTTACTCCCTGGTGTATTAAAATGTTCTAAGTCCCACATGGGCTGCCGGTGCCTGCCCGGTTGACGCCGCCCTCCAGAGTGCCTCTCCGCCATTCTCCATCTTGCCAAATGCATTCCCACTTCTAAAATTTTAGTTGCTACACGAGAATTACAACCTCTAACAAACGTAAATTATTTCTCCAATATTTCAAATGTTCTCTTTATTGGTCCGGCCAAATCTTATGACTTCCCCACGACCTTTTCACGGTTTTTTTTCTTGAGATTTTCATCTCTTCTGGGATGCAATAAGCCCATTCCTTACGGCTGGATACATTTTTGAGCATCCATGCATCAAAATTCCGTTAGCTTTTGTGCTCGCACCTGTCCTTCATAAATGCGCTTTCTGGCAGCAAAATATCAGTCAGTTACATTTTCTTATTCTAACTCATTTCTTTCCCTATATATAGGCATACATTAATTCCTTACAATTATTCAATTAAATTGCTTGTTTCGTACCTTCATTATATATTTGTCTTCTATTTTCCAGTCTTATACAACTGGTTCAATACACTAGTAATTTTACACGTCATATAGGTGTACTAAATACATAGTTTAGAAAGTAACAAAAACTAGTAATGTCATGGGAGAGGCGGAAAGAATATGTAAAACAGCTAGGGTATCTAAAAGTGCCGATTTTTATTACGGACCTTGAAAAGTATAAGCATCCCGGCCAAATACTGTTTAATATGTTAAGCGGAAATAGCTGATGTGTGTACGATCATACTGCACATTGCACATTTTCTAAGCTGGAAGTAAGCTCTATAGTGAAACTGTTATTTTCTCTTGCACATATGTACAAAGTGTATAGAGAAGATGTGTTCCACCCAAAAATTCAATTACGAGATTTCACCAGATATACATGTTTTAGAGTTCTCTAAATCTAAAAAAGTATTTTTACAAAAACGTGTTTGTGTGTCTGTGTCTGCAAATCTCAAAAATGAAAGTTTGGTTAAATACCAATCTTGGTATTTAAGTTAAGTATCTTTCAAGAATTTTGCACGAATATTTTCAAGAAATTCTTCACACCCATAACATTTGTCATTTTATCAAAAATGGCTGTAACGATTTTGATTACAATGCCATGTACTTAAGATATTTTTATGACAAACGAAATGTTCTTGGACTTTCTGGAAATAGCCTCTGAGAACCTCTTCATTCTGAATGACGTCAGAATACCTTTTTTTATGACTGATACACTGTAAGAAATAGACACAAAAAATGTAGATCTCTTAAATACAAGCAATTTATTTCATACACATTCTTTTCGTAGAATTTATCTTTTGCAAGATATTCCGAGTTATTGGTTTTCTCAAACAGGAAGATGTCTGTCTTTTGTTTACTTCAAGCAAGCAAAGAGAACCGCATTTTAATTGTTTCACGTAGCGACCAGCTTTTAAAAAACTTTGACTATCGCTTTAGCATGCACTTATTTCCCTTTTACTTCAAAAGAAGCAAATAATAAGATAATGCTGCTAATGTTTATCTCGATAAAGGTATACATACACATAGTATTTTTTAAGAATGGTGAGTTTATGGAACAGATAGAGATAGTGATATGAATTGAACACGTCAGATTTTTATCCCAAGCATTCCTTGTTATGCAGGTTAACCTTAGCTTATTCGGAAACGTGCATACTATTTATAAGCAGGTATAGGAATTCTTAAGCATTTGAGCCTCTACACTCAAAGCATACGTCATTACTAATAACTTAAACAACGGCAGCCAGGCACCTTTAGCGGGCAGGCGAGGTGAGTGACGTCTGCAAATGGCAAAAGACAAAGAATGGGGGGGGGGAGGGATTGCGGTTTGTTATTCCTGTCTTATTTCCGGTAATAATAAACATTATTTATTTTCCTCCTGGCTTTAATGGTTAGAGATTTACACTTCCGATTGTGAGTGTAATTACTGCATCCTGTCTACTTTCTCCACCACATACGTTGTAGGTAGAGAAGGTATTGAATTGTACCCAAAATTTCGATAACGAGATTTCATCGGAAACATATGTTTTAAGGTAACATGGGTCCAAAGGAAGCATTTAAAAAAATTCTGATGTATTCCATACACATAAATTTCTCGACATCTCTACAATAAATTATTGTTAAAAAGCTTATGTTTCTATTTAATTCATGCTAATCGAGAAAAAATAGCAGAAGTGGTCATATTTTTTGCAAGTAGAAGCGAAATACGAGAGTCCATAGCTTAAAGTGATCAAAAGCTGGTTGCTAAGTGACTAAAGTTCCTTTATTTGTATCGACAGGAATTGACAAATTCCTGTATGAGAAAAGTATAAGTTTTTCGAAGCTGAAACCAATAACAAGGAATATCTCAAAAGCAATCAACTTCTCGAAAAAAATGTATAATACATAAATTGTGTCTTAACGTGCTCTAAATGTTTAGTGTGGTAAGTTTTTGTCCACCTCATACTGTTCTGCAGCAGTCTTCAGAGGCTATTCCCAGAAAATTCAAGATATACATTTTATTTGTCAGGAAAATATCTTTCATACACGATTGATTTTGGTAGTGTTTAACGCCCGCTTTAACTACTAATGGCACCGCAGGCGGTGACACTGATGATACATGAATGATGATGGAGCACCGGTGGAATGCGATGGCGGGGGAAACCGGAGTACCCGGAGAAAACCCGCCCCAGCGCCGTTTTGTCCACCACAAATCTCACATGCGGTCGCTTGGGATCGAACCCCGGCCGTCTAGGTGAGAGTCGAGTGATCTAACCACTCGGCCACGGCGCGGCCGTTGTTCATACACGATATTTTAATCAAAATCGTTAGAGCAATTTTTCAGAAAATCAAAATGTTCGAAAAATGTTCCATGTAAAGGGTAGTTGGAGGAGGAGGGATATTCTTGAAACCTGTGTGTCACATCCCTGGTAGATACCAAACCTAAATACCAAATTTCGTTTTTGAGCTATGCTGCCCACAGACACTCTCACACACACACACATACACACAGACAGACAGAGAGACAGACAGACAGACACACACACACACGGACATTTTTCTATAAATGCTTTTTGTGGATTCGGGGGGTCTCAGAACATGTATTTCCGGTGAAATCTCGGTATCGAATTTCTGGGTGCAATACGCAATACCTTGTCTATGCGCTATGCATATTGTACGTGTAGAGAAAGTAAAACGGGCTGTGTGTGTGTGTGTGTGTGCACAGCATACATAAAAAACTGTTCGACCGTATATATCAAACTGTGCGACACGAAAATATTCAAAAATCCATCCACGCAAACCAACATTTACATGGAAAAATATTTGTACATATTGTTTTTCTGAAAAACGGCTGTATCTCTTTTGATTAAAATAATGTACATTAAAGCTGTTTACATCACATATAAAATGTTTATTCTGAATTTTTTGAGAATAGCTTCTGAAGAATAATTTATTCTGAATGAACTTTGCTGAACTTTCATAATTGGTAAACCATAAGAGATTGACAAGAAGCTACTTTACAGAAAATGTAGATGTTGTTAAAACACATTATTTTTATCAATACATATTTGTTGAGAGATGACCGTTTCCTAGATTTTGAATTTTATTGTTTGCGATTTTAAACCACGCTTTTTTTTCTTTCAAAGTTTGTTCCATCTCTCTTTTGTTTTCTGGAAATGGAAAGCGAATCCAAATTCAATTGTTCACATATCAGCCCGCTTTAGCCTGGTGTATTCCCTTATCTTCTTTCTCCTTCTAAGGAACTAAGAAGTAAGGCCAGTTTGGTTAATGCTTATCTTGTTTAGTACGATGTATGTTGGTAGAAAAGAATCGCATGGCTTTCTCTGCAATCTGTAATATATTATTGTTAATAAGCATATTCTTCCTTCTACTTCATGGTAATTAAGATAAATATAAGCAAAAGCGGTCTTGTAACTTAGAACTTTATAAGTTAGGGAATACTCAGCTAAACCGATAGTCAAATGTTTCAAAATGTGGTTGCTATTGGATAGAAAACAGTTTTTTTTTTTTTTTTTTTTTTTTTTTTTTTGCATGGCCAGGAGTTGCCAAGTACCAGTATGAGAAAAGGTTAAGAATTTTAAATTTGAAACCAATTACAAGGAATATCTCTAAAACGCTTTACGAAAAAAATGTCTATGAAATAAATTGTGTTTTTTAACGAGATCTACATTCTTGGGTAATAAGTTTTTCTATCTTTTGTGGTTTAATCTTTTTGCAAAACTGTGCCAAACTCACCCAAAATTAAGAGATCTTTAGAAGCTATCTCCAGAAAATGTTAAATATACGCTCTATTTTGATGTAAATAACTTTAATTTAAGGTATGTTAATCAAAATCGTTAGAGCCAATTTTGAGGAAAAGGGATTTTCTTAAAAGCCTGTGTGCGGTATCCTTTGAAGAAACGAAACATAAATACCAAGTTCAGGGTTGACGGACTTTTGGTTTTTGAACTATGCTGTTCACAGACACACGCTTTTATGGATTCAGGGAGTCCCAAAACATGTATTGCCGCTGAAATCTCGGTATACTATGCACTAACATAATACGTGTACAGAAAGTAATAAATTGTAAGAATAGTTCTATTAATGTTTATCTGGTTTAGCATGATGTGTATAGATTGAACAATAATCTTTCATAGCAACGTTTGGTTTTGTTTTTTTGTTTTTTTTGTTTTTTGTTTGTTTTGCAGAACACATGTATAAAGTCATGTGAATACAATACATTAGATTTTTAGGCAAAACAGTCCGTGACTGCCTATGCGTGTGTGTTTGTTTGTGAATAATATAACTCAAAAACGAAAAACTGATAAAATTTTAAACTGGTGTTTAAGTTCACCACGAGGATTTTCGAGAAAACTCCTCAATCGACACTGATCTTTACATGGAAATCATTTTGAAAATTTTACTATTCATAAAAATGTCTCTATGTTGATTAAAGTACCATAATAGCCTCTGTAGCTCTCTTTATTCTGAATAACTTTAGCACAACAGGTGAGCCGTAAACGATAGACAAAAGTTCAAAGAGTAGATCTCATTTAAATAGTCGATTTATTTACAATGCAATTTTTAGTTGAATTAGCCAAATGGCACGTGCCTGCCCCACTCCAAGGGAGATGCCGGTTGGTAGCGAAGGTCCCAGTCGCGTGGTTTGATAGACACGCCGGCGCGGCACAGGTCATCTTAGTAATGGAAAAAGTAGCATGTTGGTTCCGTTATATATTTCGTATAACACGTTCTGAGGTTGTTTACGTGGCGTATGATAACCGCTGTTCCTCGCTGCCTAACCCCAAATGTATGCGATTTTTAAGCAAACATAAAACTTTAAATATAAAAGTTTGAAAGTTGCGACATAAATTTTTGGACAAGTCAAAGTGTAAGTTAATTGACTGCTGTCTTAGTTTGGTGTCGTTTTGAAACTCTCTTCATATACAATAAATAAGTAATACAATTTTTTATTTCTTCGCAAGTTTATCTCTCTCTTAAATATGAAGTAGATTGAAAAATGCGTCTTTATAAGAATAATTTATTGAAAATGGAGAGACAAATTTATGTGATGGAACACATAAAATTAATCTCTCGGTTGATTATAGATATTAGTTACTATATGTTGTACAAACTTGGACGTCCATTACTGACACTTGGTTCACTAAATTTGGTGTTGATGGCCTGGACATGTTTCGAGAATTTCGTTGTCATTTTCTTGCAGATTAGCAGACGTCAGAGGTAGCTGGAAAACTTCAGCGTCTAATATAGGTGTCGTTCTGACTGTAGCGACACCAGGTGGTAGGAGAGGGGCTTCTTCATACATAACCTTGGCGACCTCTGGGGGTACGATTCGTAAATGTTGCTAGTTTTGAGTCTTTAGCTTGACTTTCAAATATTATTGGTTTTAAAATTACATCTGCTGGTGATATTTCAAAATTAACCACATTACTGTAATTACTATGGATAAAGATTTTTTCCCCAAATATCCAACTCTGAAGGAGTATTAATGGCTTGCAACAATATAATTTCTAGTCCAATTAATTTCATGGTTAAAATTATCCGTAGTATTGACAGTAATGTGGTTAATTTTGAAATACCAACAGCAGATGTCAATGAAGCCTATATTCTATCACCTGAGGTCGCTACAATCAGAATGGCACCTATATGAACGCTGACGTTTTCCAAATCCTTCAACCCCATTCAGAAACACCTCCGCCTCCGCCAAGAGTTGTTGGCTGTTGTCCATTAACCTGCAGAAAAGCCACGTTATCCTCTTCACCAAGCGCCGCTTTCCCTCAAACCTCCCTTCATTCACGTACCTCAGACAAAGGATTGAATGGACGAACACCATCACCTTCTTAGGGGTGAAGTTTGATAAGGGCGTCACTTATGGGGAGCACATCAGGGAACTGAGGTGTTGGGGCACTGGGGTTGCGGCGTCCTTTTACCCGATGCTGAAGCTCACTTAAGTTCCTCTTAAGTTGTATCTTTTGAGGGCTCTTATAGTCCCCTTGCTAATCTACGCCTCCGAGATCTGTGGCATGACGGCAGAGTACTGTGTGCTGTTGCTTCAACGGGTACGGAATATGCCATCGGGCCATCTATTCCGTGCCTCTAGGATTTCCTACGAGACTCCTGCACGAAGCCTCTGATCTGCCATACCTGGAGGAGAGATTAGGGTCGGGCAATAAAATTCAACGAAGGTTTACCATTCCTTCGGAGCGCCCTCATTAGGTCTCTTGGGGATTATAATCTCAGAAACCGCCACTTCAGGAAACACCAGCTTCCCCGCATGGCTTGTGGACATCCCCGTTAACGAAGGAGCACCTCTAACAGCTGCTACGGCTAAACTTCTTACAATCCTTCAAGAGTTGTTTGGACTTCAAAACTACAGCACCAAAATAAATATTTTATAAAGTACTTACACCAGCGGTGCACAAGGGCCGTTGCACCATGACTGTTTACCGTTGAGGAGCACACTTGCTACCTCCTGCCACTCCCCAGCCTCATTTTCACCCGCCATCCTGCAAACACCACATTCCCGTGGTGAAATTCTTGCAAGAATAGGAACACGAATAACCCACCCTCGGGCTGCCCTCAGCCTGCCAACTGCTAGTTGCGTTGAGTTGTCTCAGACTTCTGCTAACCAGTCAGAAAATGACAACGAAGATTGTCGAAACGCGTCCAGACCATCAATACCAAATTTAGTGTCAGTAATGTGGTCCAAGCTTGTACAACTTGATAACTTCACTGTATATAACTGATTGAATAAGCATTTTAATTACTATATGTACTCGTCCTATGACGGCAAGCAACTCAGAATAAACGGAAATGAACGATTGTGATTCCTGCATTATCTCGAGGTCGCATCAGCTGCTATGAATAGGGAGTATGTTCCTCGCTAATGAGCCGATATGTTAGTAATGTTGGCAGTACGAAGTCTTGTTACAACCTCTGGAGTGCGGATAGCGCGGTACAAGCTTTACTCTTTGCCAAGCTTTCACATTGAGTAGGTACATAGCACACTCAACTCGTGCAGGCTTAGGTAAGAAACATGGAGGACGGGCTTTCCCTTATTTACACGAGTGTCATCGTCTTCTTCCATTTCCCTTTATTCATCTTCTCATCTGTTGTTTGTATTCCAGGGCGTTTCAAAATCCTCCTATTTCCGTGATGGAATAGTTTTGTAACTCGTAAACTTTGTCGAAGCAATACCATTCGTTACTTGCTGTAATTAATGTCTTCTTAAACTATGAGTAAGAAGAAACCGATGATTTACGAATGATATATCAGCAATTCGGTTCCATTTTTACTTTCACTACACGTACTATGTACATAGTGTATAGAGAAGGTATTGCATTCACCAAAAAACTCGATACCGAGATTTCACCGGAAATACGAGGTACGTCCAGAAAGTAAGTTCCGTTTGGTAATAAAATTAAATTGTGTACAGATACAGAATAATTATGTGTTGTACAAAATGCTACAGCTCTTAAACTACTTTTCCACATAACTGCCGAAATTTTGCAGGCATTTGTCATAGCGTGGCACAAGTTTTTGTATACCTTCTTCATAGAAGTTTGCCGCCCGTGTTTTCAGCTATTCAGTGTTGACCGCCAAGGACAGACTTGAGATGTAAGAACAGATGAAAGTCACTAGGAGCGAGGTCAGGGCTGTACGGAGAATGGTCAAACACGTCCCAGCCAAATCCCTGTAGGAGGATTTTCGTCACATTTGCAGTGTATGGTCGTGTGTTGACGTTAAGAAAAACAATACCTTTTGACAGAAATCCTCGGCGCTTATTCTGTATTGCGCGGCGCAATTTCCTAAGTGTCTCGCAATAAACATCTGCTTTGATTGTTTGACCACGCGGTAAGAAATCAATGAGTAAGATGCTCTTCCAGTCCCAGAACACTGTGCACATAATTTTTCGAGGTGTCAAGATTTGTTTCGGCTTAACCTTTGCTGGGGATGAAGTGTGCCTCCATTCCATAGATTGCCGCTTACTTTCAGGGGTGTAATAAGAAACCCAAGTCTCATCTCCTGTGACTATCGTGTCAGAAATTCTTCGCCGTCTTCATCATAACGGGTTAAAAACTGAAGTACACTTCCCATCCGTTTTGTTTTGTGTTGCTCAGTAAGAATCTTTGGTACCCAACGTGAGCAAAGTTTACGAACTTTCAGTTTTTCGGTAACAATTTCATGAATTAGTGATCGTGAGCTTTGGGGAAATTCCATAGCGAGAGCACTAATTGTAAGCTTACGGTTTTTCTGGATCTTATCATCAATCCCGTGAACCAGTTCTTCTGTAACCAAAGATGGACGCCCACGTCGTTCTTCATCGTGCACTTCGCTACGTTCTTCATTGAACTGTCGGCCCCATCTTCTCACCATTAAATCACTCATCGCATTTTGTCCGTAAACTTCGCAAATTTGCCGATAAATTTCAATTGGTTTCACTTTCCTAGCATTCAGAAAACGAATCACAGATCTGAATTCACAGGCGGCGGGATTTCCAATCAACACCGACATTGTAAACAAGCACAACAAAGCGTATGTGGCTCACAGCGATCTCAAAATGGCGCACGTTTCTTCTCCTTGATACAGAGCGTCTACGGCGCATGTGCGGAACTACGATCACAGCGCTGCAGCGGGGATAAATTGAAACGGAGCTTACTTTCTGGACGTACCTCGTATATGTTTTAGGTCCCCTGTATCCTAAAAAGTATTTTAAGAAAAAGGTCCGTGTGCCTTTGAACACGATAACTCAAAAACGAAAAGTCGGTAAAATACCAAACTTGGTATTTAAGTTTGGTATTCTCCAGGGATGCGTAACAAACATTTTGAGAAAAATCCCAACAGCACAAACTACCCTTTATATGGAACATTTTTTGAAAAGTTTGATTTTGTAAAAAATGGCTCTAACGATTTTGATTAAAATATTGTATATTAAAGATATTTACCTGACAAATAAGATGTCTATTTTGAATTTTTTGGGAATAGCCTCTAAAGACTACTTTATTTTGAATGAATTTTACGGAATTTTGTATAACTACTAAACTGTAAGAAATGGACAAAAACTTAGTACACAAAAATGTAGAGCACATTAAAACACACAATTTATGTTGTGTACATTTTTTTCGTGGAGTTGATCGTTTTTGAGATATCCCCTGTTTTTGGTTTCAGCTTCGAAAAACTTGTACTTTTCGCACACAGGACTTTGTGAACTCCTGTCCATACAAACAAAGGAACTTCAATCACGTAGAAACTAGCTCAGTTTAACCTATGATACTTCCTTATTTTGCTTCTACTTAGAGGAAGCAAATAATAAGACTATTTCTGCTATTTTTTTCTCGATTATCATGAAGTAAATAGAAGCATAAACTTTTTAACAATACTGTGTTACAGAGATGTAGAGAAAGTCATGTGAATGGAACACTTCAGATTTTTAATTTCTTTACTTCCTCATATTAAAATTCCTTCACGCGATGGCACTGGAAATACCGCTCTAGGGTTCCCTGAATCCAAAAAAGTATTTTTAGAAAAATATCAGGCGTGCGTGTATGAGTATAAATGTCTGTGTATGACTGTAAACACTATAACTCAAAAACGAAATAATTTAAACATGTAACTTGCTAAATTAGATATTTCAATTCAGCACTTCTAAGGATGTCACACCCCATCCAAAACTAGCTTTTACGTGGAAAAGTTTCCGGAAATGGCTCAACATATATTAAAGATCCTCACATAACAAATGAAATGTGTATATTGAATTTTCTGGGAATAGTCGCGGAGGTGCTCTTCATTATGAATGGCATTTGCATAACTTGTGAATTTTAAGAGATAGACAAAATGTTCGTCCACGAAAGGGTTTATCTGGTTGAAACAAGTATTTCCTATGCAGTTTTGTTGTCGAGCTAACAATTTCCTACATGGTCTTGGTTTCAATTTTAAAATACTTATGGTTTTCTAAAACATCTAAATCCGTATTTCTTTTGTTTTACTTCTGGCTTTGGAAAGAGAGCTAAATTTCAAAGTGAATCGCAGACGAAGCTTTTAAAAGATTTGATTATAGCTTTAGCCTAGTGTATTCCCTTGAAAATACTTATAAGGAACTGAATAATAAGTTAATTTCTGCTAATGCTTATCTTAGTTGGTATGAAGTAGATAGAAGAATAATCTATGTATTAATTTATTTTTTGTAGAAAGGTAGAGAAAGTCTGTGAATGTAAAACCTCAAACTTGTATCTTTCATAATAATATATTCATCCTAGATATTTAAATGTCTATCATTTCGTTGTGAATGGCTTGCAACAAAAGCTATTCAAACTTTGTACTATTTGTTTTAAAAAACTTCTGAAAAATGAATTATTCTTCCATATTTCTTGGAATCTTGTATCATACATTTAGATGATTTACCACATAGTTCACACTTTATTTTAAAGTGCTTCTCTGTCAATTACTTATATATAATTTTATAAATAAGTATTACTTTCTGATCGGATAGCATTAAATATACCTTGTTCGTTACGGTTTATCGCAACCTAACAAATTTTTAATTTAAGCTTTGTATACAAACAGAAAGAAGCTCCTTTTCAGGCATCTATCAAGACAAAACAATGCTGATATACAAGTATTTTCCTTATCGAATGTGTTTCGTAAAAATAATAAATTTCAAATGTATTATTTAATTATTTTAACTATTGGAGAACAGTTTGAAATAATTCCTGAGGCCTTCCAGAAAATGTTTAGGTAATATGTTATAAACTGTAGTGAAATGGCACTTTTTAAGATCGAAGACGCTGAAAAAAAGGAATTCAGAAATTTTAATTTAAAGTTCAATGCAGTTCTTTTTTAAATGACAAGGGCCGATGAAAGAGCCTTTTGTCGTTTCAATATATGAAAATGCGAATGGTTTAGTAAAAACGAAAAGATTCAAGTATAATAAAATTCACGAAACAAGAATGTAGATATCTTCAATTTTATTTTTCTACACTTACTATGAACATAATGAAAATGTATTCCACTCAAATTTCGATGTCAAAATTTCATTAGAAATACTTGTTTTGATGTCCCCCGAGTCCCAAAAATAATTTTTAGAATACGGTCATTGCGTGTGTTTATGTGAATAACATGACTGAAAACTTCAGTATGCTTTCAAGGATGTGACGAAGATTTTCAAGAAAGTATCGTTTACATGGAAAAAATTGTTGACAATTTTGATTTTCTCAAAAATGTCTCCAATGATTTTTATATGAATATAGATATTAAGGATATTTACATGACAAATAAAATATATATCTTGAATTTCCTGGGAATAGGCTTAGAAATCCTCTTTTTTCTGCATGATTTTTTCATAACTGGCAAACCGTAAGAAATAGACTAAAGCCAATACAAGAATGTAGATTTTGTCAAAACACACAACTTATGTCATGTGCTCATTTTTGTTCTGGATCTAACCGTTTCCTAGATATTCCTTGTATTTTTTTTTTTTTTTTTTCAATTTGAAAATACTTATATTTTTCTCAAACTGGAAATCGTCCGTGTTTCTTTTGCTTTAATCCTGGCCATAAAGAGAAACGAATTTCAATAATAATCGCATGACGACACATTTTGAAACATTTGTCTTTCGCATAAGCCTAATGCATTCCCTTAGTTTCCTTCTACTGTTACAAACTAAGTTGTAAGTCCATTCTGCTAATGTCTATCTCGATTAGCATGAAGCAGAAAGAAGAATTATCTTGCTTCAGAAGTTAGAATGCGGAGCAGATAGAGAAAATCATGTGAATAGAATACACCAGATTATAAATGATTTTCACATATACCTATATTGTCTTAGCTACTTTGATATAGCCCTTGATTTAACGCCTTGATAAGCACTCACCAAGCTGGAAGAATATCAGCAAATATTGTAGTGCGCTGTCCTACCTTTTCTGTGTTGATTAAAGGAATTATGTAAGGATAGTTAGTTGACTGTAAATAGGTAGTGCAGGTTAAATGAAATAAGTCACTATGACTTTAGACAATAGGACTTTCAGAATTAACAATACATGCATCCTCTGGACCTTAACTTTTAATACTAGTTAGAAATACTTTTTATTTTCAGCATACTTAGATATTGTCTCCTATCCAGTGATGCATTACGTTATGTTGTTGATTTAAACTTCTAAACAAAATTGGTATTAATGTATGAAACCTAAATATTTGAAAACGAAAATAAAACAATTCTTAATCTTATGAAGAGTTTGCGAATGATAAAGTTGTTATGAGGCATTTACCTCTCTGAACAAAGGATAAGCCCACAGAAAACAATTCAGTGAAGTACATTACCATCGAACATGCTCTCTTTACGAAGGAGGCTCCGTTCATTACTTAACTTTGAGCTCAGTAGGGTACAGATAATAAAAAAGCTCAAAAAGGTCTTAACTTAGCAATGATGTCTAATTTTAACTCAAGTTGCTATGTAGAAGCAAGAGATACCGAAGAGTATTACAGCGAGCTTCTGGTAGAACACGTTACCAAATGGCTCATCACTATACAACTGACGGTCAATTTTATTCCTTCATTTTTTCTTGGTGCCAGCAATCACTTTAAAAGGTGTAACGTAACTGCGTCCGATTTTCTCTTCGCCATATGAAATCTTGGGTGTAAATTATTTTAGTGATATTTGTCAGCCCCTTATGACTTTATCCCGGCGAGTAGGGGTCCTATGGCAGAGAAAGCCTAGACAGGATGATCTTGTTTTCGATGTGAGAATGGCTCCTTGTTAGAATATATACTGTTTTATAGCACATATTTCCTGGTTTTGTAAATGCTAACACTTCAACTCCATTAACTTCTATGATAAAGGATTGTGTTCGTCAATAAGTAAACTAAAGCTGGATTTACATGCAAAGCTTTTAGAGGTGCGTTATTTATTACTTTTAGAGTTTATTATGAAATGTTCATTCATCAAGCAAAGCACCAATGTTTATTGTTGCTGTAGCTTTTAAACAATGGTAACAATACAGAAGAAAGCAAAATATTATGACAGGCGCTCTTGGCTTTCTATCATGATAGACATATTGGATTTTATTATAACGAATAATTACAGCTTTGTACATTTTTACATATCGGATCAATAAGGCCACCCGTACCCTTTTCAAAGGAACATGCGACATTATTTAATAAATCTATTCATAAAAAATAACGGGGTTTTTCGACGGGGAATATGAAAAATCTGACCATTGTGCAATAACAGAGCGCACGTATATCAGAGATGCAAAACAAGCAACGAGAGCAATCTATAAAATGCAGAATTAAAGGCTAATAATAAAGTAAGGTGTTCTGAAATAACATGAATTAACAGTTACCTAATGAAGGTCTAACAAATTGAGTTATTAACAAGTTGAAATTGTTAAAGAAATTGCTCCCAAACCAATAGATAAAAATATGTATTCACAAATATATCCTTAGAGATTATTTCAAACTAGAAATACATTTGACTCCATGTAGTTAGACAGTCATCTTGACTCAGGTGGTAAGACCAACTTGAAGAGCCAAAAACAAGTGTTTTGAATCCTGGCCATCACCTTGGGATTGTCGGTATATTTGCTATTGTACATAAAGGCTCTATTGGCCTGACTTAAAGGTCATAAGTGATAGCGTTGGCGGATTTTTATGTTTTATGGCTTTGGAGGGGGAGAAGGAATTTGGGTTGCTGACTAGGTTAGGAAATGACATAATGATCTCAGGGTTTGCGGGGAGGAACATTAATGAAACTCTATCACTTGTTCGAGTGCCGTTTGCTGTCCCGCACTTGATATCTCACAAGTCTCTCTGACCGTCCAAATTCTAAGAATTTGTTTCAGGGCTAAGGCTCGCAAAAAAACCGTTCACAAATAAAGTTAACTATTTCACCTTTCCCGTCACACTAATATCTCTCCTAATTGCCTTCCTACGTGAATCAAATTCCCTTACATCGGGACTTGTAAACTATCGTTATGCCATGAGCTATAACGCGACGCAGATTCACCACACGGTGTCTGACGTTCAAGTGAGGACGTGAACCCCGTCTTTATCGGATCTCCGTCAGCTAGACAAGAGTCCATTCGCCGCCCATTTTCTAGGATGTGTCTAGAGTTTTGCTATTTCGGTTACCTCATCAATTTTATTGGCTGAGAATATGTTGCATTTTTATATTTCGTTGCGTTTTCATTGGGTCTCACAATTTTAGACGCCACGGAATGTTGTTACGGCTATTGACACTTTAACATCCTAATTACACATTCTGTGTTGGATGGAGCGCGACTTTTGTCTGGGTATTTCTCTTTATTGTCTGCAGCTCTGAACTTCTAGGTTTTGAAATACCAGATTCTATTGTTCCGTAACGCTTCCTCTCACTAGACTCGTGATCTTTCTTACTTAATAATTTCATTTCCAATGTCCGTTTGCCTTTTAACATAGACAGCTTTCTTTTTATTTCTCGAGATTGCATTCTATTTATTACTTTATTTGTTTACTTAAATTCCCTCTGTTTTTGCGTTATATTTTCTTCTTATTTATTTAATTTGTTATATTTCTTTCGTTCCTTTTCGTGTTTTATTATAAAGTTACTCTTATTTATCTGTCGGGCTTTATCACTCCAGTATTGAACATTTTGGTCCGTTCCTCACACTTAGGAATTAAAGTCTTAGTAATCTAATATTGAGTTGAGCGGCATAGCTGCATGATTTGTTTTAGTGCTTTATTAGTGCTTTTCCAGAACATTTTCCCTGAGGTTACTTTTGGTTGTTAGTTCATTTATGTTAGGTATAAATCTGTAGTTTACTTTCATATACGCGATTAGTGATTTCTAATACACTCAACTACAATGGATTTTTATATATCTTTATATTATGACTATGGAATTGAATATATCAAGTCCGATTCAACTTACCGCTTCTATGGGTAATATAATGATAGTAATATTAATAATAATAACAACAATATCTGAAAGAATTTTCACAGTGGGGCAATGAACATAGCAGAAGATCTATCTTCAGATATCCAAAGAGATATCTTCATACGAAAGTATACATAGTGTTAAGCACAGGCGCTCTTGTATTCATGATGTGGGATTTAGGTACACAAAGATTATTAATCAATGAAGATGCATTAAATTTGCTACCGAGAATAGCATTGTGATGCTTTTTATTATCTTCTTGTAATATAGCGGCATTTCCATCTTTAAATTTTTATGCGAAATTGGTTTATTAAATAGAATAGTTGGTTGAATATGAATAAACCCCTAATCTCGTACAAACTGAAAAAAAAATCCGAAATTAAAAGTGTATAATCCTCTTACATAAGGTATTAATGTTCCCAAAATCAAAGATAAAATAAAGAAATAACAATACAAGCATAATGATTACTGTGTGCTTTCCACACCGAATGAACTACGTTCAAATCGCAGGGAAGACGTGTCTGTGGATTTCATTTTTGGAAGGAAAGTAAACGATTCGAGGTCGTTCTAGACTTTACGTGGTATCTGCCTAAGCTGGTATTTTATTTTTTCGATTCTAAAATTGTATTATGTAATTTTCAGAGTAAGAATTACTCCTAACTTGAGTTTCTTGATGACTAAACGCATTTAATAAATTCAAATATATCTGGGCTAGTAAATATCGCACAATATAAAAGCAGGTTTGAATTACAAAGGATTACTGCCGTAGAGTAGTTAACAAGAAAGGCAACAGCACATTCAAATCAAAGAAATATAAGACAATTCCACTATGGATTAAGGATTCTTCAAGGAGACGATATTGCATTTTAAAACATACCTTATCAATGAGCGAAATGCACTTTACCCTTCTAGATTTTCAATCATCATGTGGTGAATGGTTCACTGATTGTCCTTTGGATACAAGCATCAACTTCATTTTTTTCGGATACTTATAAAGCATTTTAAATAAACATTTATTTTAAAGTAACCTGCAAAGAGTAAGTATTGTTAGATTTTAAATTTAAAAAATCTCATGTGTGTCATTCACATTACTTTCTCTATACCTCTGCAACAAATTATTGTTAGTAAGCTTATGATTCTATTTACTTCATGCTAATTGAGAAAAAATTAACAGAAATAGTCTTATTACTTGCTTCCATGCAAGTATTAGGGAGCTAAGGGAGTACCATAGGTCAAAGTGGTAGTCAAAAACTGGTTTCTATGTGACTGAAGTTCCTTTGTTTATTTGGACACGAATTGACAAATTTCCGTAAGAGAAAAGTATAGGTTTTTAAAGCTGAAACCAATAAAATATCTAAAAAACGATCACTTCCACGAAAAAGTGATATAACATAAATTGTGAGTTCTATGGTGATCTACAGTTTTTGTATGGCAAGTTTTCGTTCACCTCTTACGGTTTAGCAGCTATGCAAAATTCCGTAAAATTCACCCAGAATAATGTAGTCTTCAGAGGCTACTGAAGATTTTCTTGAAAATCTTCGTATAACATCTTGGAAGATACCAAACTTAAATACTAAGTTGGGTATTTAACAGTCTATTCGTTTTTGAGCTATGCTGTTCACAGACAGACAGACACACACACAGACATACACGGACCGTTTTCTGAAAAGCCCTTTTTTGGGTTTCAGGGGGTTCTAAAACATGTATTTCTGGTGAAATCTCGGTATCGAATTTTTGGGTGGAAAACAATACTTCCTCTATACACTATGTACATTGTACGTGTAGAGAGAGTAAAAATCAACACTAATAAATGAACATTCTTACTGCACACAATGATTATATGTATCTTTCCCTTTTTACGTTTGCTGTGTTACCAAACATATTTTTGTCCAATCTATCTGCCTGAAGAGATTGACTTTGCTGTCGGGGTTCTGCAGAAGCTCGAGGAAATATATAAACACAGGTGCAATCTTCCCATTAGAAGGTTGAGAGTCGCATGGCAAACCTCTCGAGTGTTTGTTGTTCTTAACATACTGGCTAGAGTAATTGTACTGAAGCAGCACCAGATGCTTCGTGGGAAAGGAAGCTTCAGCCTCTGCTGTAGTTATCTTAAACGTAGTCTTGGAAACATGTGATAACGGTAAGTAAAGTGAAATAATCCTGTGAATGTATGAGGAAGCGTCTGTGAGATGGATCGTTATCTAAATCATGACACTAACACTGTTATTACTACATACTGTACCACATGGCAATGCATACGATGAAGTAATTGGGAAAGGGAACGTTTCAGGGCACAATTTAAAGTATCGCCCCGGCTTTTGTCACCTGTGAGTGCTCCATCATCTTACTTTACTCACATGCATCATGGAAAATGCACGGATTTGGACGAGATCGTGGCAAAACCAATACAAGAACTGCCTCGTTTAAAATGTTTATATAAGTGTCAAACCAAAAAGACCTGTCTTTTAATTGTACTTTAAGGATTTGGTGCCGCACATATATCAACTTAACACAATAGCATATAATGTTCGAGATTTATATATATATATATATATATATATATATATATTTAACACAAGATAGTTTTACAAACCAGAATCAAGATACAAAGGATGTTAAGGGTAACAGTACGCAGATTTTAAGTGACGGGAGATACAAATATGACGGAAAATAAACTCCAATAAGACCTTCATCTATCTCGAACGGAGGACGATGGATTTTTTAGGGTGTATAGCATGGCTTCCGTTGGTCCCGTGTTGTAGATTTACGGCAGGAACAAGAACCTCAGGCCTCATAGGTGTCTGAGCAAAATTAAGCGGTGTTTCAGGCCCAGTATAGAATGGGACGCTGAGAACCACAGCAGTTAAAGAGCGTCCATAAATAACACGCCATTTACATTTTATCTCGAAATGTAAGAGAGATAACTCAACATTATAACAAGGAGTGGTGGGATGGTTTTCTTTCAAGCTAACCAATTGTAGTCACGAAATCTTAACTAAAAGCTGCGTTGGAGGCTACTCGTAACATTTACTCTGATGATCAAAGTCAAAGCAAATTCAAATGGAACTATAAAAATCTGATGTGTTCCATTCATATGACTTTCTCTATATCACTGCAACAAATTATTCTATTAACTTCATTTAATGGAGCAAAAAGTAGCAGAAATAGTCTTATTACTTGCTTCCTTGTTAGTAGAAGCGAAGTAAGGGGTACCATAGGTTAAAGTGATAGTCAAAAGCTGGTTGCTCTGCGACTGAAGTTCCTTTGTTTGTATGGACAGGAGTTGACAAATTCCTGCATGAGAAAAGTCATGTTTTTCAAAGCTGAAACCAAGAAAAAGGAATACCTCAAAAACGATCAACTCCACGAAAAAAATGTATATAATATAAATTGTGTGTTTTAACGTGCTCTATATTTTTTGTGGGTTAAGTTTTTGTCCATCTCTTACGGTTTAGTAGTTATAAAAAATTCATCCAGAATAAAGTAGTCTTCAGAGACTATTCCCAGAAAATTCAAAATATGCATTTTATTTGTCAGGTAAATAACTTTAATATACGATATTTTAATCAAAATCGTTGGAGCCATTTTTCAGAAAATCAAAATTTTCGAAAAAAATTCTATGTAAAGGGTAGTTTGGGGTGGGGGGATTTTTCTCAAAATCTTCGTGTCGCATCCCTGGAAGATACTAAACTTAAATACTAAGTTTGGTGTTTTACCGACTTTTCGTTTTTGAGTTATCGTGTTCACAGACACACTGACACACGGACCTTTTTCTGAAAATGCTTTTTTTAGATACAGGGGACCCTAAAACATATATTTCCGGTGAAATCTCGGTATCGAATTTTTTGGTGGAGTGCAATACCTTCTCTATACATTATATACATAGCACGTATAGGGAAAGTAAAAATACCTAATTCAGGTGCATTGCGCAATAATTAAAACAAAGCCAAGCTATGCTAAGCAGGGCATTTATTAATGGCCAGTAACTTCAACTTTCAACTGTATATGTTCATTTACGTAGATGCTCAAAACGTGTTGCATTGGAATCTAGCAGGCCTAGTAGCATTTTCTTAACCAATTTTGCTCTACACTCGATAGAGCTTCTGCTTTCTGCTCAATCTTTAGCGTGCTTCAAACAAAAGTGTGCGAAGATCCTCAGAGGTAGCAACCTCGTCATGGCATACTCTACTCTTTAAATATCTCTAGAAATAATAATCTAAGGGGCCGAGCTTTGTCATAAGCAAGAAGCATATAAAGACACTCCTGATTTGTAAAGACTTCCAAAGTTATAAATCCATTTAACACATCTGAAGTACACACAGAACCGGCTGTTGTGCAAAGTGTTGAGGAACAACATTACTATCAACATTGCTCAGCAATTAATTTTGTTTTGATCAAACATCATTTTGTGGCTAAACGACCCATTTTAGCAAGAATTGGTAAACAAACGAATAACTTTTGTAGCTCTACGTGGTTATTCTAATTGCAGAAGTAGACGATATAGGAGTGGTAAAATATTGCACCCAAAAATTGGATACCGAGATTTCACCAGAAATATATGTTTTAAGTCCTTCTGAATCCAAAACAAGCATTGTTGGAAAAAGTTCCGTGTATACGTGTGTGTGTATGTCTGTGGACAGCATAGCTCAAAAACGAAAAGCTTGAAGTTTGGTATATACCAAGGATACGACATGAAGATTTTCAAGAAAATCCCCCCTCCCTCTACAGCCGTTTACATGCAACAAAGTTCGAGCATTTTGATTTTCTCTAACGATTTTGATTAAAATATCTTATATTTAAGATATTTACATGCCAATAAAACGTAGCTTGAATTTTGTGGGAATAGCCTCTTTATTCTGGATGATTTTTATTGCATTTTGTTTAACTGGTAAATCGTAAGAGAAGGTCCTAAAGATCCAATATCAATGGCAGGAGCAACAATTCCAGATAAAATGTTCACAAGAATGATACAAAAAAATACTTCTGAAATAATAAAGAGAATTATTGCTCATCGTAATAGACCTATTGAATGAACATATCATCTTCCTCCTTCCGAACATACTTGTAATGAATTAACCCTAATTACTAAGTAATTCTACACAAATAAAGTGTAGATCTTGAATAATCTGTGATAAAAATCTCTTCATTCTGGATGAATTTTGCATAACTGATATTCCGTAAGAGATAGAAAATAATTTACTGCAAAAATGTAAATCTTGTCAAAACACACAATATGTATCCTTTACATTTTTACTGTCGAGGTAACCGTTTCAGAGATATTCCTTGTTATTGATTTGACCCTTGATTATTATTTATGCGTTTCGTTATATTACTTTCTTGTTTAGTAATGTTGTGTTATGACGGTTATGTTATAGGTGATGTAACGCTTAATTGATATTTATTCATTTTTAATATTTACTTTCTAAATTACGTTTTTAATTATTAGTCCTATTTTATACTTTTCTCAAACAGGAAGTCGCCCGTTAAGCTTTGTTTTATTCCTGGCCAAGAAGAGACAGTTGCATGGTGACAGCAGTTAGAGTAAAATGTAAATGGCGTGTTATTTATGGACGCTCTTTAAGTGCTATGGTTCTCAGCGTCCCATTCTATACTGGGCGTGAAAGACCGCTTAATTTTGCTCAGAGGCCTCTCTATCAGGCTTGAGGTTCTTTTATGTGCCGTAAATCTACGACATGGGATCCTCGGCTTTACTTCCCTTCCAAAGGAAGCCATGCTAAGGATTTTTACGCCCGAAAAAATCCATCGTCCTCCGCCGGGTTTGAACCCGCAACCTTGGGTATATGAAGTTAGCATGGTAACCACTACACCACGGAGGGCAAAAGTTAGAGAAACTCATGTGAGTGAAACACATAAGAGTTTTTTGCATACGGGAAACCCTAAACCGGGCCGCGTCGTGGCTGAGAGGTTAAACCACTCGCCTCTCACCTAGATGGCCACATGTGAGATTTCTAGTGGACAAAACGGCTGGTTTTACCGGGTTCTCCGGTTTTCACCGCCATCGCATTCCACCGGTGCTCCATCTTCATTCTCTGTATGACCGTGTCATCGCCTGCTGTACTATGGTAGTAAGCGGGCGTTCAAGACTGTACTAAAGAAAACTAAGACGTGTGTCTTCAGTGAAATCTCGGTACCGAATTTGTAGGTGGAATGAATATGAATAAATTGCAAAGCCTTAAGAAAAACTGTGTAACAAGCTACATCTCGTCGTACACTAAATAAAGCCAAGAAAATACACATTTTAAATTTAGCTATTGTAATATAAAGAAAAGTGTAATGAGATTTACCATTTGTGGCATTAGCTATTAGTTCCTAAAAAGTGCTAAACGGCAAAGCCTCAAATGTAACAAATTAAACCCAAGCAAAGACAAGAGTCAGACATACTGAAGCTAATACGAGTCGTATTAATAAGAGTTAAAATTAAATTAAACAGGATAATAATACGTGTATATGTTTTGTACCATCGCATTCAGATTTCGAGGTTCTTCATCTGTTACTTGGTATGATAACTGAAATGAGATTTAGGTTATAAAATGTAGCACTAAACGTGGAATTAATGTTAGCTTGACCAGTAATAAGATAACAATAGCAATAATAAAAATAAGTGTAGTAATAATAATAATAATAATAATATCATCTCAAATCCCAATTCTCCCTCTGTTACGGAATAATTTTTGTTCGGATATTTAAATAGACAATAGTTATGAGGCATATCAGCTGGTTTCATTTTTTACTTTCTGTACACGTAATTGCACACAGTGTATAGAGGAGGCAAGTAATAAGACAGTTCCTGTTAATTTTTTCTCGATTAGCATGAGGTAAATAGTAGCATAAGCTTTTTAATAATAATTTGTTGCAGAGACGTACAGAAAGTCGTGTGAATGGAACACATTAGATTTTTTTTTAAATTCGCCAAACTTTAAAACAATAACTAGAATGGGAACGTGTGAATGATGGAACATGATGTTGTCACGCTATAGGACTGAAAGAAATACAATAATGGAACAGGGTTTTAAATTGCGAATGCTTCCGAAACAGCTGTCCAATTAGAAGCGAGGGCAGTTATTGGACATGTTCACAACGGGCTGGCAGTAATCACCAGTCACTTGTCTGTTTCTGGACCAGACGCGAGGACGCCTCCATTATGAGCTCGTCACTCGGCTGAAATAACTTCGAAACAAACAAGGAAATGCCGTAGAGGTCATAATTCTGATTTGAAACAATGTCGCACTGCGTTAACAAGACAGCAACAAAACTCAGCTTTATTTGGAATAGGAGTTGTTTCTGAAATAAATGTTAATAAGTACAATATATATATATATGTGTGTGTGTGTGTGTGTGTGTGTGTCGGTTTTCAAGAAATTGTTAAATAAATGATTAAAAAAATATGCTGTGTCCCATTCGCATGACTTTCTCCACATCTCTGCAACAAATTATTGATAAAAATCTTTTGCTTCTATTTACTTCATGCTAATCGAGTAAAAATTAGCAGAAATAGTCTTATTACTCGCTTTCCAGTAAATAGAAGCGAAATAAGGGAGTACCATAGGTTAAACTGATAGGACTCGATAACTCTCCTAAGGAATCAAGTTTACAGTCTTCATTATCAATGACGTTCTTGTTTAATGATTCACTCATGTTCTGCCTTTACTTCACTTGTAAATTAATAACGCAAATGTTCATACCGTTTATTAAATATTGCTCTATTTCTTATCACTAGAGTCTTACCACTTATATCTGTTCTTGTTCATGTTTGTGTTTGCTGAGTTTTGCCCAAGAGGCAACTTTTAAAAAAGTGTGATGTGTTCCATTCACATGGCTTTCTCACATCTTTGTAGCAAATTATTGTTAATAACCTTATTCTGCTGTCTATTGATGAAATAACATAACAGAAACGGTTTTACTACTTAGTTCCTCAATAAGTACAAGGATATACACTAGGCTAAGCAGACAGTCAGATGTTGTAAAATGTGGTTGCTATGGGATTGAAATCCGTTTCTTTGCGCGGTCAAGCCGTATGAAAAAAGCTTATTTTAAAACAAGGAATATCTCTAAAACGGCCAACTCTACGAAAAAACTGTATATGACATAAATTGTGTGTTTTATCGTGATCCACTTTTCTGTGTGGTAAGTTTTTATCTATCTCTTATGATTTACCAGATATGTAAAGTTCAATAAAAATTACCCAGAATAAAGAGGTCTTTAGATACTATTCCCATAAAATTCAAGATATACATTTTTCCATGTAAAGGGTAGTTTGCTGTGGAGACATTTTCTTGAAAATCTTCGTTTCGTATCCTTGGAAGATACAAAACTTAAATAGCAAGTTTGGTATTTAACGGTCTTTTCGTTTTTGAGCTACGCTGTCCACAGACAGACACACACACACACACACACACACACACACACACACACACATACACACAGACCTTTTTCCAACAATGATTTTTTGATTTCAGGTGGACCGAAAAACATGTATTTCTTTTATCAATCTGTTTTCTATAACCTTGTACCAAAATTATTGCTCTGGTTGTAAAATTAAATAGAGCTTTCTTTATGGACGTTGTTTAACTGCTTTGGTTTCAGCGTTATATTCTAGTATATTTGGCATGAAAGACCCCTCAATTTTGCTCAGAGGTTTCTTCATCAGGCTTGAGATTATTTTACTTGCCGTAATCTAGGACACAGGACCACCGATTTTACTACCCTTTCGAAGTAAGTCATGCAAAATATTTTTGTCCACTGGGTTTGAACCCGCGACTTTTGGTACTGGAGGCTAGTATGATGACCACTGCAGCACGGAGGGTGAAACTCTGTTGTTAAACTTTTGGGTTCAAACTAACACAATACGTCAGGTCGTTTAGTTTTGTAATTAAGGCCCAACACAGGAAACTTTTTTTTTTTTTTTGTGCAGTTATAATACATATTTAACTATGTAATCTAATATTTTAAACAAGTGGTAAATAGCAAACAACTTAATATGAAGCATAAGCTAAATTAAAAACTGAATTGGTTGAAAATGTTAATTTGCAAATTGTATCTAGTTACCCAAATGTATTTGTATTCCGAGATTTTTTGTTTTTGATGTTTTATTCCTGTTTACTCTCACGCCCTTAAGTATTACATGTATTTTGTTAAAAGTGTTTTTTTTTTTTGTTTTTGTTTTAAGAAGGAAGTGCTACAATAGCATTTATAGCACGCTCTTGCTTTTTGAGCTGAATCTAAATCCTATTTGAAACATGAATGAATAAATTACAAAGATATATAATAAAAATTTCTACCATAATATTAAAACATTTAGGATTTCGGAATCGAAAGCAAAGTTAATGTCAATTCCTTTTACATAGCATTTTTCTCTTAAAGACATTAACATTTTTAACCTTGGCAGATAGTTGCTCGTCCGTATTAGGGGCCACATATTTTGCAGCTAAACTCCATGATACGGTTATTTAATTCATATAGGTTTGAATTTTGCATTGTCTTTCCTAAGTATAAAACCTCCAATCCTGATTTTATCCACGTGGATGAATCGAAACTTCGCTTGCAATTCATAAGACTGTGTATAATGGTGTAATTTTTGAACGATTTTGAGTAAAATCTCGTAAATTTAAGATATTTACTTGACAAATAAAATGTATGTCTTGAATTTTCTGAGAATAGCCTCTGAAGACTACTTTATTCTGGATGCATTTTACTGATTTGTGCATAACTTTTAGCCGTAAGAGCTAGAAAAAAAGCTTACCACACAAAAAATGTAGAGCACACTAAAACACGGAATTTATGTTATATACATTTTTTTGGTGGAGTTCATCGTTTTTAGATATCCCCTGTTTTTGTTTTCAGCTATGAACAACTTATACTTTTCTCCCGTCCATACAAAGGAGCTTCAGTCACATAGCAACCAGCTTTTGACTAACACTTTAACCAATAGTACTCCCTTCTTTCGCTTCTGCTTACAAGGAAACAATAATAACAATAATTTGTTCCAGAGATGTAGAGAAAGTCATGTCAAAGGAACACATCAGATTTTTTCCCATTCTTCTGCTAGCTTATTCTGTTCTCACTCTCCCATTTCGTCCGATGATGTCGTCTAGTAATTTTATATTTCAAAACTTGTTTAGAAGATTGTTCTACTGGTATTGTTTATGATATTTTAATTTCTGTCTGTATTTGGCAGTTAAAACTAAGATGAGTGTTTACTTAATGTTTACTTTCTCTACACGTACTATGCACATAGTGTATAGAGAATGTATTGCACTCCATCTAAAAATTCTATACCGAGATTTCACAGGAAATATATGTTTTAGGGTCCCTTGTAATAAAAAAAAATTAGAAAAAGTTCCATGTGTGTGTGTGTGTTTGTATGTGTATGTGTCCGTATATCTTTGAACACGATAACTCAAAAACAAAAAAGTCGGCAAAATACCAAAGGGGAATTTAAGTTCGACATTTTACAATGACGAGACCCCAAATTTTGAAGAAAATTCCCAATGTTAATCTCCCCTTTACATGGAACATTTTTCGAAAATGTTTATTTTCTCAAAAGTGGCTGTAACGATTTTGATTAAAATCCCGTATGCTAAAGGTATTTACCTCATAAATAAAATATATATCTTGAATTTTCTGGGAACAGCCTCTGAACACTATTTTATTCTGGATGAATTTTACGGAATTTTGTGTAACTGCTAAACCGTAAGCGATGGACAGAAGCTTACCACGAAAATGTAGAGTACGTTAGAACATGCAATTTAAGTTACTTACACTTTTTTCATGAAGTTGATCGTTTTTTAGATATTCCTTGTTTTGATTTCACCTTTAAAAAGCTTACACTTTTTGCATACAGAACTTTGTAACTCCTCTCCGAACAAACAAAGAAACTTCAGTCACATAGCAACCAGCTTTTGACTATCAGTTTAAACTGTAGTTTCCCTTATTTTGCTTCTACTTACAAGGCAGCAAGTAATAAATGTATTTCTGCTAATTGTTTCTTGATTAGCATGAAGTCAATAGAAGCATCAGCTTTTTAACAATTTGTTACAGAGATGTACAGAAAATTATGTGAATGGTACACATCAGATTTTTTTTATATTTCTCTTTAACTGGTCATACGTCATTTTCATATCGAAGTTACTAGGATAAATGCTTGTAATTAGGACGATACTTAGAATTGGTGTCCATGGCCTGAATCTACGCCTCGCAGCCAGAAGTTTCAACACATCTCCGATATAAATTGGTGTTTTCTTATTTCGTTTTATTAAATATTTAAATTAAATGAGCATAGCTTAGTTGTTAGTTTCCTTTATTAAGTGTTTTAAGAAAAATATTTCATTTTGTTGCATTTATGAAGTTTTTTAATAAAATAGGAATTTGCCATTTATTTAACTTAGATGAAAACATCAAAAGCGCAGTGAGTGGACCTGACCGTAGCTATAAAACGTAATTTTTCCTCTAGATATCAGTGAGGGCTCTCTTGTCAAGCGTCGCTGCATTGCAAAGTGTTTTTGCAGGAATACAACAGAGACAAACACATAGTTTATGTGTATTTAATGAGGTCTATAGTAGGTTAAAAATATGACAGTAAAAGGATGACAATTATACTACCTCAACCCATTATAGGGGCAAGTGCGTTTACTGTCTTCTAAGTACTTCAAATTCAGTGAGCGAGGAATAAGTTCAGTGCAGAAAAAGAGCAAAATAAAAGGAGTAAGATAAAACTCGTCATGCAGGCTCTTATGGATATAAGCGTTTAAGAAGGTGTAATGAACAACCTTACATCAATATTTGCTTAACTTGCGAAACAATAATTTTACTTATTAAGAATAACGTTTTTAGGTTGGTTAGTATCTCCAATAGCCGGACACACAAACCATACGGAAAGCGTAACGTTAAGTGGGCTGGCCTCGCAGTAACTGAAATTTAATGCTTTCTGGGGTAAATGACACCACAGTACTTGGGACAGCTGGTCACATATTGAGGTGTGAAAACGTGGAGGCGTTACTGATTTCCTGGCTCAGGGAAGACTTTGCAAGAAACATCAGGTAGTAAATTATGTGATTGATTTGAGGGAAAACAGGTAGACGAAAATAAAAAGACAACCAATAACCGAAAGGGATACACAATAAGGTACTATTTATGAAAATATGTATATCTATATCCACATATCTGTATAAATGTGTCATGAACTGTTAATAAGAAGGATTTTGTAACCAGTAGAGGATTTTGTAAACATAAATCAGTTAACGAAAATACTGCAATAGTGTGTAACTTTTATCTCGCAGTGTTTAAGAACTATGGTATCTGTGAATTCATACAACATTATTAGTATAAAATTAGTTTATGTAAATCAATTTCTAACTTTAACATATAAAAATTCATAAAAAGGATCTTTCGCCTTTGAATTTGGTATTGAAGATAAATAATTATATCTATAGTTTATCTTCAGATTGGGTAGCAGTGTTTATTTCATCTATTTAGAATATCTCCAAACTTAAATAAACAGGATATAGGGAATAAATATAAAGCAAATATATAAGTATTTTGTCTTCACTTGCGACTAAGCTTCATTCTCTCTGTAACCAGTAGAAAGCTTTAATTTCGAGCTCGGAAATATAGTTTTATTTTTGCATTTTAAATTGTTAAAAAGCTTATGCTTCTATCTACTTGATGCTAATCAAAAAAAAAAAAATTACCAGAAATAGTCTTATTACTTGCTTCCTTGTAAGTAGAAGCGAAATAAGGGAGTACCATAGGTTAAAGTGATACTCAAAAGCTGGTTACTATGTGATTGAAGTTCCTTTATTTGTATGGACAGGAGTTGACAAATTCCTGTATGAGAAAAGTACAAGTTTTTAAAGCTGAAACCAATAATAAGGAATGTCTCAAAAACGATCAACTCCATGAAAAAATGTATATGACATAAGTTGTGTGTTTTATTGTGATCTATTTTTTTTTGTAGTAAGTTTTTGCCTATCTGTTACGGTTTACCAGTTATGCAAAATTCAGTAAAAATCATCCAGAATAAAGAGGGGTTTTAAAGCTATTCCCAGAAAATTCAACATATATGTTTTATTTAGCAAGTAAATATCTTAAATGTGTGGGATTATAGTCAAAATCGTTAGAGCCATTTTTAAGAAAATAACATTTTTCGAAATTATTTCTATGAAAGGGATAGTTGGGTGTGCGGGGATTTTCTTTAAAATCTTCGTGTTGCATCCCTGGAAGATACCAATCTTAAATATCAAGTTTGGTTTTTAACGGCCGTTTCGGTTTTGGGCTAAGCTGCCCATATACACACGCACACACACACACACACACATAGACAGACAGGCACACGGACATGTTTCTAAAAATCTTTGTTTTTTTTTATTATTATTATTATTCAGGAGGTCTCAAAACATACATTTTCGGTGAAATGTTGGTATTGATTTTTGGGGTGCAATACAATACCTTCTCTATACACTGAAAGTAAGAGTGTAGAGAAAGTAACAAGAGAAGCATAATCAACTACAGTAATAGTTAAATGTACAAGGAGTCTGGAATGGTTTTGTTTACATCATATTAACAAGAATAAAAAATATAGTTACAATAAAGCGAATTTGATAAAACTAAAAATTCAGCTGAAAATCTAATATTCGCACTCTAGAATGGTTACTAATTCATACAAATTAAGTAATTTAAACTATGTACATAATGCAAGTGAATAACAATTATTAAGAAAGAACATTTAGGAATGGATTGTACTGGGCCAGAGTTAAGGTTTCAGCCACGCATTTATCAGTTTCAAGAGCTGAAGAAAACCAGAGGGAAAAGCCTCAGTTAAGGAAAGTGACCTTGGCATAAATTCAACCAGGCGCAAGACTGCTGTACCAATCTCAGCTACCTCCAGAATCATATTCATCTCTTTTCTTAGATATTTAGACAGCTAGTAAATGTACCTGCTCTGGTTATGCGTATTTTCTTCAAGTCGTTCACTATTTAACTATACATATTTCGAATTTAGAAGCGTATTTTATCGTAATGTTTCGTTCTTCGGGTATGTTAGCAAAGAAAGGCATTCATAGTTCAGTTTCGTCACGATTCTGCTGAAGCAGCTCGTATGCCTTCATAATATATAAAACATTAACTCCCTGAGGATTCTGCCGAGAGCTACATGAACTTTCCATGATCACGATGATCCTGTGAATCCCAGGGAGACTAGCAAATGCGTTTGAAATGGATTCTTGTTGTTGCTTCAGTGTTTTGCTCATATTTCATCTGTCAACCCGGATCACGTAAATTTGGTCCCATGGGATGAGAACGTCTCGACAGCGTTGCTGCTAGAGCTCCTAGAGGTAACGTAATGTACTAGAGGGAGCGCTTTTCTCTTGTTCGTCGTCATATCCGGCAGTTTTCCCAGCTACACTTTAAATACCAGCATTGCACACCACCGTTACGCGTGCGAGCCAGCTGACTCCTATTTTCTGGAAGATAAGCAATCTCTTAACCATAAATGAACAGACGATGTTTCTCTGCCTGCTTCCTCCTGGGTAGCGCCTCATTACAAACTCCTCATTCTCTCCTAAACAAAATGTCCAAGAACGCCCCACTCGACCGTTATAAACATATACCATTAACAGCTATATCCTGAATTTATGGCAAGGATAGTTTGCAGAATGAGCGATGCTCTTTCAAACTGCGCGTTATCTTTTAGGCAACCCATCAATGAAAATACTGAATTAAAAAGTTCTCTGTGATAATAGATATACGCCATAAAAAAATATGTACATATTTAGAAATTATAGATAAGCCACCTCTGAGAAATGAATTGTATGAGAACATTTTTATTTCTATTCTTCCATTATTTCAAATGCTCCTCAGGATGAACATAGCATATGATATTACTACATCAAATTTTAATTTATGCACCACTGAACCATAATAAAAATCTGGGCGCTTTGAGAAGGATTAATTAGTTTGTCCGTAAAAGTTTTAGATATTGGTGTTATGCTTGTCCTCAAATTTTGCACTAAGCGTTATATGGACTGTTAGGGGCATAAATGTACATTTTGATAAATGGTACGTTAATATGTATCCACGTTGATCTTAACTGGGCAGCGAAATTAATAATGCCTGGCAGTATAGACTATCCGCTTTTTTTAAACGATATACACCGCAAGAAGCGACCTTCGAGCCTAGTAGTGTGGGTCATTGATCTTGCAGAGAGCATTTAAACTCCATTATTCCGAGTCAACATTCGCTATAGCGAGGTCTGCCCACTCAGATTACCTTCCAACGTCGGTCTCAGGGGAAATAAAAACGCATGTCTTGTATGTGCCACGCTTAACTTAGAGGTGCTAACCAACCTGAAGACAAACTATTCTTAATAACTAATTATAAGGCCGCAAATGAAGCAAATGTTGATGTAATGTTCTTCTTTACACTATTTAAATTACCAGTACAAATATCTGTACTTCTACCGTAACATATTGTACAAAATATTTCATTACTAAGTCAGTATGCATTATATGAAAAGTTCAAATGAATGTCTTTGCTCCACAATGTCCTACCAATTAATGAAAACTTCAAGTTAACTTGTTGATAATTGTATCACTGGAGCAATTCAATAGAGAATGAGCATTTGAAAATGTGAGTGTCAAAATATATAGATACCCACGGTTTTATAAGCACTATAGTTATTAGACACTAAAAACAGAATATGAAACTATAAAGTAAAAATCTGATGTGTTACACTCACATGACTTTCTCTAGCTGATCTACAAAATACCTACAAAAGATTATTCTTCTTTGTACACAATGCTAATCAAGATAAATGTTAGCAGAATGTTATTACTTAGTTCCTTATAAGTAGAAGGGAATAAGCGAATGCATAATGCTAAAGTGGTTGTCAAATGCTTTAAAAGCTATCGATATGCGATTGTCATTGCAAATCACTTCTTTACTTGGCCAGGAGTAGATCAAAAGAAAAACAGGCACTTCCTCTGCGAGGAAAGTTTACTTCACAATTGAAACCAATAACAAGGGATATCTCAAAAGCGGTTACCTCCAAAACAAAAACGTAAAGGACAAAAATTGTGTGTTTTGTCATGAGGTACATTTTTTGTGCAGTGCGTTTTTTTTTCTTTCTCTTACGGTTTAGCAGTTAAGCAAAATTCAGCAAAATTAATCCAGAATAAAGAGATCTTCAGAGGCTATTCCCAAAAAAAAATCGAGATATATATTTTATTTCGGACATAAATAGTTTTAGTATACGGGATTTTAATCAAAATCGTTAGAGCCATTTTTAAGAAAATACATTTTTTCGAAACTTTTTCCATGTAAAGGGTAGTTTGTGGTGGGGGGATTTTCTTGAAAATCTTCGTATTTTATCCTTGGAAGGTACTAAACCTAAATATTTAACGGTCTTTTTGTTTACGGGCTATGCTGTCCACAGACACACACTCAGACCGACAGACACACACATACACACACGGACCTTTTTTTAAAAATACTTTTTTCGGACTCAGGGGACCACAAAACATATATTTCCGGTGAAATCTCGGTATAGAATTTTGGGTGCATTACAATACATTCTCTATCCCTACGTATATTGTACATATGGGGCTAGAGAAAGTAAAAATTAATAAAATACAAAAACTCTAAAAATAGAATTATTGAGCCTTTTTTGACTAAATTTCACCGATGGATATTTATCACCAGATTACATTTCATTTAGTTGACAGTATATTTGCGTCTCAAAGCTTTTGAAAATTAATATTTCTTACTCTCTTCTACTCTACAAAACCATAGGGAAAGTCCTTCTGGAACAGTTTTGGAATTGTAGTTATAAATAAATCGCTGAGTGTCATTAGTATGAGCAATATTACCTCTAACATAATATAAATATATAAATGTGTGCTCATTCTGAGAAGCTGATCACACCTGCCTAAAAGCTATGCCCTGCATTTATAAAGGTTAATTGTATTGGGAATACAGAAATTAACACCTTGAATTTAAAATACATTTTTATGAGTGATGATTTTAATTGATTATTTATTCTATTCTGCTGCACATAATAGCATAAACACATTATAACATCAAATAAACAAACAAAACAATTTAAGAAAGCAAATATTAGCGAAACAGTTTTATATGAATATCAGAAGCACATTTGAACATTATTAATCACAGCAGCAAATCCTGTTCATCTTCTAAACACATTCTATTCTTAAAATATATTTGCAGCTTTATTTGCTTCCAATAAGGGTAAAATGCATTGAACTTTTGCCTTTTTATATATTAGATGATATGTGTAATTTCCTGTTATAATAATATTACTCCTAATATATCACTAATAATAACAGTAATAATATAATTGATTATCTTTCAAATATAATATCGTTGCAAAATCTGACCTTGTGATTTTGTGGTTTTATCTGGTTGGTAGCTGAATACTAGTTGTTTTCTCTTCTACCAAGATTTCCTTTCACCATTTCCCTATCATACCGTTTTCTTCTCATCTTTTAGATATGTTTCTTGGTTTTATGGCATTTTGCGGTACGGGACGATGAGTAGATTATTCTAAAAGGAGTGTTTATTCTTTGGACACTGGAGGGCTACCCTGTCGACAATTCGTTCAGCTTCCTATCTAGGCGGGTGTAGCAGTGAAACGGGTCTTCGACCTGGAACTGTTAGGGACTTCCTTGCCTACGGCCTGTAGCCTCCGTGTTTCCTTACTTCATCTCTTCTTCCTGGGACTGATACACTGTAGACCTATGCAGAAGGTAGTAGAAATATGCATTTAAATAAACATCTATAATACCTACGTATCAACTTTTGATGCTCCCTTAAGGGGAGACGAAATGCCCTATCTTGCCATTGTTAAAGTTTGACCCAATATCTCAGCGACTATTTATGATATTGAGCTAAATTTTTCAAGATACATTCAGCAATAACTTTTCTGTTGATTGTTAAAAAATAAAATATTTCTGCTTTTTGTAACAAGTTTTTAAATTTTTTATTGAAAAATGATGCTTTTTAAATTTAAACAAAATAGCTAATGGATATACATAAAACCTTTTTCGTTAAAATAAAGCCTATTTAAGTGCAATCGTGTGGTAAAAATTTCGCCTCTTACTTCCAACTAGTTTTTTTTTTTTTTTTTTTTTTTTTTTTTTTTGTATACAACATTTTACTTTCTTAAAAACTGCTTTCAAACATAAAATTTACAAAAATGTAACTTAACTTTCCAACCATAGCTTCTCAGTACTTCGATATTCTCACATGAAGAATATATGAGCGGGATGCCAGTAGCTCAAATAAAAATTTCCGATAAAAATAAAATAAAGATCTCTTCTCTAACATTAATATTTACAAAGTTATTGAGGTTTTACCAAGTTAAAATACTAAAATGTTCTAAAACCACTACACAGGATTATTTTCAATAATATTTTTAAAATGTACAATTAGCGTAAGTCTATGAGAGTTTTATTAAAATAAGCGGGAGATTCCAATATTTCATACACAATTTAAACATTTAAATGAAAAAAAAATTATGAAAATCCCATTTCGACTCTCATTTAATACAAATTAAAGACTCACTTGTAGGAGACAAAGTAGCGTCCAACGCATGGAACAGTCCTGCTATCTAGCGTCCGAACTTTGCTAAACACATTGCATTTCAGGCGCTTATATTTGGAGTGTGTGTGTGTGTGTATGTTTATGTGTGTGAGTGTTTGTGTGTGCGGTGTATTTTATTACGTTTCTCTATGCATACTCTGTACACGATAGATAGAGAAGGTTTAGTTTTCACCCAAAAATTCGATATTTCACCGAAAAATATTTTTTGAGATTTTCTCAAGCTAAAAAAATAAAAGCATTTTTAGGAAAAGGTCCATATATGTGTATGTGCGTGTGTGTGTGTGCATGTGTTTTTCTAAGGACAAAGAGCGAAGATTCAAAAAAATCCCGTACCCCAAGCTACCGTTTATATTGAACATTTTTTGGAAATGTTTAATTTCTAGAAATGGCTCTAACGTTTTTGATTATATATCAGTCAGTATTAAATATGTATTTGCATGAATTTTCTGGGAATAGCCTCTGAAGACCTGTTCATTTGGAATGAATTTTGCATGTATGGTAAACCGTAAGAAATAGACAAAAAAGAAAATATAAAAATATAGATTTCGTGTGAGAAAGGACATGGCGTGTCACGGGGTTAAAAGTTATCTTAAAGGGAGATATAAATTATAGCCAATATAATATAAATTATACTAAGAGGGGACAGATGTACATTGAAAATGGCTAGGGAAGAAGGCAAGGACAAACAGCTGCCACGAGCTGATAAGCGACCAGGTAGGATAGTACCGTTAAGGGAAGGACATTGAACTGAAGGGATGAGGTTACACTGCCCGAGGATGGACATAACAAGAAAAACAATTCCTTTGCTGGTCAAGCGACACTGTTTACACTAAGCATGGAACATTCGTGGAGCTAAGATGTGATATTTGGGTAAGTGGTGGAGCCAAATACAACCTTTGGTTGTGGGGAAAATAGTGTTCATTTAATACGGACCAGAATACGAACGAAATCCTTGCACCAAAAGACTGTCATAAGTAACAATAGGCGCGGTCGAGTAAAGCGTAACTTAAGAGTAAACAATTTATCAGGAATGCGTGTGTGTTCAACGGCAGAAAAGGCCGAACAAAAAGAATAAATGACTTCGATAATAATCTGGAACTCAAGAAAATCACTTGTGTCTTACCACAACTGAAAAACATTCCTTGCCAACAAAATCCAGAGCCAGGGCACCCACATTTCCACACAATTCCTTAATAGCAAAAACCTGCAGCTGGGATAAGAACCTGCTACCTCTAAGTAACCGCCGCACGTTGAAACACGCAATTTATGTCAGGGACATTTTTGTAGAGTTAAACGTTGTAATTGATTGCAATTTTAAACTGCTTAAACTTTTACAAACGGGAGATCATCTTCATTTCATCTCTCTTTTGTTTTACTACTGGCCTTGCAATACTAGTCGAATTTAAATTCTTTCACATAACAGCCTGGTGTTTAAAATATTTGACTATCGCTTTAGCCTAGTGTAATCCCTTACCCACTCCCTTCTGTTTAGAAGAATCTAAGTAACAATTACATTTCTGCTAATATTTTTATCTCAAATACCATTGTGTAGATAATAGAATAATATTTTGTAAGAAAGGTATGTAGAAAAAAACATGTGAATGGAATACATCAGAATTGTTTTGTTTCTAATTTAGACGCTTTTAGCTGCCGTATAGTATAATGTGCTACGATATATGATATAATGAAACTTAAAAATAATCATTTTAATAACAATATAAGTTTTCATTATTAAAGGAGCCGTATTTGCGGTATTTGAGACTCGGCAGTTGAGACTGACCTGCAACAAATACCTGCTGTGGTACACTGTGACTAGTATACATTGTTAGCTTTGTTTACATCCTATCTGCAGCACCAGTTGACCGCAGGGCTCCCAGATTCCGAGAATTAATAATCTGAAAGCTTCTTACCACTTTAGTATTGACGTTTAGTTAATTACCGCCGTGAACCACCAAGGCGCATGACTGCAGTACATCGCTAGCTATACTTACCCAAACAGCGTACGGTTATACCCCTGGCTATCCTTATCCTTTATGTATGAGGGCGGTTCAGTAGGAACTTGTGTTGGCAATGAAGACGCAAGTTTTATCAAACGAATTATTTTACACATCTATGGACGTCCATTCACCGCAGACCTGCTAGAAGATGACAATGGATTATTCAAAGTTCAGCAAAGAACTCTCAAGTATGGACGCCCATAAATGTGTAACATGATATCCTCGCTTCTTTTAATAATTAATCAACAAATTATTTGTTTCACAACACAATCGCCTTTTAGGGATAAAACTTCTCCCAACGTTCCTGACATTCCAAAAATACAAATTGTGAAGCACTATTACTGTCCTGACAGTAACCTCATTTGATCTAAATCTTTTCTTGCGAGCCTGTTCTTCATTTTTTGGAACAAGAAAAAATCGTAATCAGCCAGAGGAGTTGTGGCAGCCATGGATGCAGTTTGGTAGCGACTACTCCTTTTGAATATTCCTGTAGAATCGGGCTAATAATTCAATGCAGTATTGCGCTGCGTTTGATTTCCTTTTGTCTAAGAAATCAATATATCTTTCTCATCTCAAAATTCACTTTGTTTTGGTTGTTGTTTGGTTTCCGAGAAAAATGATGAATCCATCTCTCATTGATGGTCACAATCCGACACAGAACTTCCTTCGGATTTCATTTAAAGTGACGATGCATCAGTGAAATTTGACTAAAAATTGTGAAAATTCAAACTATTATTTTTTATAATAAAATGATAGGAATTAATAATACGAAAATATATCGTATTTCTCACTTGGTTCAATTAAACTATCAATTACCTTAAGCTATACATAGGTAGGCTCTTCCCTTAAACACTTTTCTATACTCAAAATATTCCAAAAGATGAAATTAATAATCTGAATTATTAAATTTTGAAAACAAATTTTTAAAAATATATCTCGTGACTCATTTTATTAGAACAATGAATTTAGACAATAACAATTATTTAAATAGGGATGCGAGCTAGCATAAACATTATTATTGCAGTGTAATAATTTCAACAATATATCTTACATTTTGAATTTCACAGATGCATAAACTTAAATAGCTCCAAACAATAGCTTCGAAGCAGAAAGCCGCACCTGCTTGTTGTCACTTTGAGCAATCGCGGCATCCATTGGGACGACAACATTTTCATCTCTAACTTATGACACAAAATATGAATTTCGTTCCCGTCAATACACCTATAGTCTGTGCCATTTTACGACCCTACATTCAACGATTAGAGAGAATAATTTCAATTTTTTCCTACTACAACATCCTAAGTACTTTTCTCACTTAGGAATTTGCAATTCCTTGTTTTTTACTTTTTGTACTGAGTACATACATAGTACTTGTAATGTAAGTGTTGCATTCCACCAAAAAGCCTATATCGAGATTTCACCGGCAATAATGTTTTACAAAAATTTCCGTGTGTGCGTGCGTACAGTGTATGTCCGTCTCATCCTGAACACGATAACTCAATACGGAAAAGCCGGTTAAATACTAAAATTGCTATTTAAGCTTAGTGTCTTCCAAGGATGTGACACCAGGGTTTTGTGGAAAATCCCTCACCACAAACTAACCTTTACATGCAACAGTTTAAAGAATGTTGCTTTTCCCAAAAATGGATCTAGCGAATCTGATTATAATTCTACATAATAAAGATATTTAAATGATAAATAAAATGTATATCTTGAGTTTTCTGAGAATAACTTCTGAAAACTTTATTCTGGATGACTTATGTGTAACTGGTAAACTGTATGGGTTAGAAAAAACGTCCCCAACAAAATTTAGATGTCAATGAAACACACAATTTATGTTATTATATACCTACAATAATTTTTTGCAAAAAGATTTCAAAATAAAAAAACTAATAAAAACGAAAATCGCAAATGAACTTACAGCTTTTACCAACTTTTCGACATAGTCACCAACTTTCTCAACACATTTGTCCCAATCTGCTACCAGTTTGAAGATGCCTGCTCGTAGAATTCCCTTTCCCTAGAGTATAGCCATCTGTTGCCTGTAGACTTCACTTCCGCATCAGTCGCAAAGCGATGGCCGACCAGGAATTTGTTCATGGGACCAAACAGATGAAAGTCCAAGGTGCTAGGTGAGCCCGTATTTAACCTGTCACAACAAACGACGCAAATAAGTAAACACAATAAATAATTAAATCTATAGATTTCTATAAATTATAACTAAATTCAATAATAATTTTATTGAGCGAGCGAATGTTGTGGTGAAGGGACTTTTGAAATGTAAAATCAAGAAACACCCAAGCTAGTGAGGTATGCTAAAAGTAACCACAAAAATATTCATGCTTGGCAGACGCTAGATAACGCGCTTAAGTGCATCTGTAAGCTGATGATTATCACTCCAGAAGTAAGGAGTAGATAAAGTTAGGAAAATGGGGGTTTTGCCTTGAGGCCATGGCAGTGTTAAGCGATATCCCGGCCAATAAGAATAGAAATAGTGCTTTTGGCAAATGAGAATCTTGTGCTATAACAAGTAATTCAAGAAATTTTGAAAAAGATGTTGAGAGTGACTTCCAAGATGTCAGACTCTGCTCTGCGACAGGAAGAACACCTCAATTCGTACTGCAGATAGGGAAAGTCCATGTCTCTTTAGGCCCCGTGGGACTTCGAAAAAGGACAGCGCTTCAGCTTGCGCATGTAGGGAAAGTCTGTGTCGGTGAAGGTGAATTCGAAAGAGGCCCAACCCCAAACAGTGAAACTATGTCTCGCACGGCGATGCAGGAAAGGAACGGAGTTTCACTATAAAAAACTTCCAATGAGACACCTATAAGTGTTTGTCTGTTAGGTCCGGGCTTTAGGTTGAAAGTATTTAAATAAAATCAGTGTTTCGTTGAAGACGTAAATGGTAAGTTTTACTCAGTACCCAGGAACGCAATCCACAGGACAGGCGTCGATGAGGATACACCACGCCCTGAGAAGGCAGCCAACAAAATGTCCATGCTCTCGCCAACCTACAGTGGGAGTTGAAATCAACATAAGGTACGTGATGATCAGCTTCCTTTTTAAATTCCTATCACACCTCGGAGATTTCACTCCCGATCCCGACCAATGGCGAATGTTGGAGCACCTCTCAGCCAAATTTGGTGGTAGCAGCAACAACATGGGGGCGAGCATTGTCATGAAGAGTTTCACATAGCCAGCACTAATGTTATGGTGTTTGACACGAAGGGTACACGCTACTTCACGAAAGTTTTAATGTGGGAGAAAGTCATGCCCTTCTGCAGTGTACCGCGTTAAGTGATCCAAGCTTGCCATTATTCGGTTGAACCTTGTGGTTGTCTGTCCTGTTCTTACGCACCCAGTGAGCACTAAGTTTACGACATTTCAAGGTTTTATGAACAATTTCGTACACTGTACCATAGAAAATATTGAACTGTTGGGATAACATTCGCAGTTACACACGCCGGTCGTTCAAAATTGCCGCCTCAATTCTCTGACATTCTGCTGGGTTACAGCTGTTACCGGCCTCCCGAAGCGTGGCGAATCACTAAGGTTCACACGGCCCTCTTGGAAGAACGCATACCACCTGAAGACATTGCTACGGTCCACACAATCAGCCCCAAAAACGCCACGCATGCCCCTGTGAACTTCATTCGGTTTATGCCCTATAGCCCACCAATATCGAACCATTCCTCTCTACTCTTCACGCATAGACGACAGCAGCATGCGCGCCATCTTTGTTGAGTAGTTCACGCTTCTCTCGCTAGAGCTAAACATGAAACAAACAAAAATATAATCTGTAGTGAAAGCTTGTAACTATATATTTGTGAAATTGCAACATTTCAGCTGTAATGCCAAGGCAAAAAAAAGTTATTGTGCATTACTTTTGGATCCGCCCTCGTACATGTTTTTCGGGGAGTTGACCATTACCGAGATATTCGTTGTTATTGGTTTTAGTTTTAAAATATTTGAACTTGTCTTGTATGGGAATATGTCAATTCCTGGCCATGCAAAGAAACAGATTCAATTCCAAAGCTATCAGATTGTAAAAGATTTGACTTCACTTTAGCCTAGTGTACTTGCTTCTCGACTGCTTACAAGGAAGCAAGTAATAAGACAATTACGCCACATTTGGTTTGACTATATTACCAAATAAATCAAGAGTAAATCTAAAAATATATCTAACATCTATTTACCGATATTTCAATGTTCACTGAAATGTTGCAAAAAGCATTTTTTGTACTGTTAAATGCTTTGAAATTTACAAAGTAAACTCCTATTATTAAAAAGATGCCTGGATATAAACAGCTAGGATTATCTTCGTACTAAGTAACAATATAAAAAATATAGCTATTCGTCAGGCAGGCTGTTATCTCCTCATATTCATGCCCAGATGTCCTAATATTTGAGGAATTTTATTTAAATGTTAATATAATCATACTAATCATAAACAAGACAACAATAAGAATAAAATTAATAATACTATTACAATCAATAATAATGAAAAGGATTATAATAACTAATAATAACAATAATAATGTATTGCTATTAAGTAAAGAATCCGTAAGCACTAGGTTTTAAGATTTATTTTATCTTCTGCTATTATATTAGTTGCTAAAATAATGATAATCCAGCTTAACTTAACAAATTGTAGTGGGAATTATAATTGTTAAATTAAAACACAGTTATTACAATTATAATTATATGACCTTTCTTTCTTGTTACTAGATAGTACCTTGGTAAAAGAAGTTATGTGCAAAGATGTGCTTTATTGCCAATTTTCTTCCTTCTTTCATTCTCCTACTTCTTACTTTACGTCATCTTTGTACTCTTCTGATATCCATTTGGCGCCCAAATTTAATTTTTAAACATTTTCATTACCTGCTTTTTTTATGTTCTTGTTTAACTATCCTTTGAAACCATTGCGTTGCTTGTAGCGTCCCCGCGAATGTCAATATGAAACTGGCAACTGAATTTGACAGGACGATGTCAATTATCAGTAGGATGCTGTTGATTAACGAGACCCTGAGCTAAATGGTCTTTCTAATTTTTGCTTTTTCTACATGTCCACCATAAATTCGATACCGAGATTTCACCGGAAATTCACGTTTTAGGGTCCCCTGTACGCAGAAAAAGTATTTTCACAAAAAGGTTCGCAGGTGTGTATGTATGTCTGTGAACACGATAACTCTCAAAAACCAAAAGTCGGTAAAATACCAAACTTGGTATTTAAGTTAAACATCTTCCAGGGATGCGACAAGATTTTGAGAAAAATCTCCCCATCCCAAACTATCCTTTTCATGAGAAAAAAGTTTGAAAATGTTGAACTTTCAAAATGGCTTTAATGATTTTGATAAAATATCGCATATTAAACATATTTATATGGCAAATAAAACGTATATCTTGAATGTTCTAGGAATTTTTTCTAGAGACCTCTTTATTCTGAATTTTGCCAAATTTTGCGTAACTGGTAAACCGTAACAGATAGACAAAATTTTACTTCACACAAAATATAGATACGTTAAAACATACAATTTATGTCATGTACTTTCTTTTTTCGTGCAATTGACCATTTCTAAGATATTACTTGTTATTTGTTTCAGATGTAAAATACTTAAATTTTCTCACATGAAAAACTGTAAACTCAGGCCTTGCATAAAAACGGAGATCATTCACATGGCCTACCGGCCGTTAAAAGATTTGACTATCTAGTGTATTCCCTTGTTTTCCTTCTACTTACAAGTAAGCAAGCAATTAAGAAAATTTCTGCTAATGTTTATCTCGATTATCATAAAGTAGATAGCAGAATATGCTTTTTAACAACAATTTGTTACAGCAATGTAGAGAAAGTCATGTGAATGGAATACATCAGAATTTTTTACTGATGTTATCTGAATAGTGAATCCAATTACTTTTATGTTCTTTTGTTTACGGTGTTACTGCTTTGTCCGCGGTCACGCATTTTTATTGTAAATTTGCTTATCTTGGGTTTTGTGTTATGGGTTGAGACACGCGCCGGAGTGTTTTGCTCCATTAATGAAGTTCGAGAGACAATGATTCTAGAATGAGATTAGAGACGCGTGCTATGGAATTCGCCCGTTGAGGGGGTGTTCATTTACAGCACGTTTCCATGGAAACGCTATGTCAGAGCACATCTCGCTAAGGGCCGTTAGCAAAAAGCCGCTGAAGAGGGGAAAAACGCGCTTTAAAAATCCGTTTGCTAACTGGTTATCACAAAGCTAGTGCACGGGCGGCAAATAATATATGTTGGTTTTTCTATTTATATCCTCATTCTGCCTGCTTCCGACTCCACAAGGCCATCTCTACCGGTTCTTACAGTGTCTCTCTACTTCGTGTTAATCAATAAAAACAGCAAAAATGGTTGTATTCCACTTATAATTAGAAAGAATCCAAATTTTACCAGAAATTCATTTTTTTTGGGGGGTATCACTGAATAATAACATTTTTAAAATAAAAAGGTCTCCCTGCTTGGTTGTCTGTCTCCCTGGCTGTCTCCGTTTACTTATTTATTTGTTATTGTATGTGTGAATATTTCTTTGACAAAAATTCGGAAACCAAACTTCGAATTTAAATTCAGTACCCTCCAAGGATGAGACACGAAGATTTTCGAGAAAATTCTTCCACCCAAAAACACCTCACATGGATGGTTTTATTGAGTTTTTAGACTTTATCAAAAATGACTTTTAACGATTTTGAATAAAATACGTTGAATAAAGATATGCACATAGAAGTTAAATGGGATATTTTGCTTTTTTTGAATAGCCTCTACAGCCCTCTTAATTCGAGCTGATTTTGAATAACTGGTTAACGATAAAAGATAGGCAAAATCTTACTACACAAAAATTAGGCACTTCATTTAACCACACAATTTATGTCAAATAAATTTGTGTGTACTTATCCTACACAGAGATAAACCTCGTATATAATTTCTAATAAATAAACTTTTCTCAAATGATAAGTCTCATGCATTTTTTTTTTTTTTTTTTTTTTTTTTTTTTACATGATGTTATACAAATGAATGGACTTTTAATACAAACAATAACATAACGATAAGATTTTGCCTTCGATTTAGATTAATGCATTCTCTTATTTCTCTTGTACTACAAAAAAACATGTAGTAAAATCACTTTCTGCTAATATTTATCTAGATAGGCATGCAGTGGATAGAAGAATAAGTCACTTTAAGTATAATTTGCTGCACAGTAGGCAGAGAAAGTTATGTGAGTGTAACGCATCAAAATGCCTTAGTGTTTGTTTTTAGTATTCTGTTTATGGTGCCACATATATGTTGAAACTGATTTTATTATGATTTTATATATTTTTATTTATTTATTTATTTACATAGAATGTCCCAATGAGCATATTGCTCTAGGTAGAGACTGCCCTTTAGTGAGGCGGTAAGCAAAATACAAAGAATAAAACACATTAACACATAAAAAGTGTATATAAGTATACATTTTATATATATATATATATATATGTATACACACACAATTTTTTATTGTAATTTGTGTGGGTGTGTGATTAAACTTAATGCAATATTTCAAGAAACACCATAGGGATTTTCTGTTGTCAAATTTTTAGGAATTACAGTACTGCTCAAGTAGGTATTTGAGGAGTTTGTTTTTAAATTGGAATAAGTTAGATGATTGTTTAATGTTAAGTGGGAGACTGTTGTATGTTTTGGTGGCACTGTGTAATATACTTTTTATTCCATGTTTACTAGAGTTAACTGACTGTATACATATGTGATTGGCTGATCTAGTTTTGTAGGAGTAAATATCTCTTTTGTGTTTGATTACAGAGTGGGTACATAGCAGGTTATTTTCAGCTTTGTACATGAATTGAAGATTCACTATATTTACAGAGATAGGAAAATGGCAGTATATTTGTTTCCTTAAATACTTCTACGTAAGGTTTTAAAATATTAAATCCATAAAGTATTTTAACAGCTCTCTTTTGTAGGATTTCTAAACCGTGTAGGTGTTCTTTATTGATATTGGACCATACTGCATTTAAAAACAGAAAATTGGAGTGCAAGAGTGCAAAATAAATACTTCTTTTAAACCTAAATTTGTAAAAGAATCAACCGGTTTAGAATTTTTTTATAATAATGATGTGCCTTACTTTGAAAGCTATTACTATAGATTTATTAACGGATATATAACATTATAGAGCTCCTAAAACATAAAACTAATAGAATAAAATTTAAATAAAATATGTTGCCTAGATTGAGCCATTGAGCAACTTGGGTTTTTAATTTTTTTACTATTTCATCGATATAAATACAAAATAGTGCATCTTGTGTAATTTTACCTCCCCTTATCATCGGTGTGTTTCATATTGAATCTCTTATACATGCTACAGTAACGATCAAGCTTAAGGCCATTTACTGATAAGACTAAACTGCTGAATTGATGTACAACCTCATCCGTTTTATATATTTTACTTTCTCTTCACGTACTATGTACATAGTGCATAGAGGAATTATTGTCTTCCACCCAAAAATTTGATACCGAGATTTCGCCGGAAATATATGTTTTGGATCCCCTAAATCCCCCCCCCCAAAAAAAAACATTTTTAGGGAAAGGTCCGTGTGAGTGTGTGTGTGTGTGTCTGTCTGTCTGTCTGTGTGTGTCTGTGGACAGCATAGCTCAAAAACGAAAAGACCGTTGAATACCAAACTTGGTATTTACGTTTGGTAGCTTCCAAGGATGCGTCACGAAGATTTAAAAAAAGAATACCCCCTACCCTTTACATGGAAAACATTTCGAATTTTTTTATTTTCTTAAAATGGCTCTAACGATTTTGATTAAAATCTCGTATATTTAAGATATTTACTTGCCATATAAAATGTAAATCCTGAGCTTTCTGGGAATAGCCTCTGAAGACTGCTTTATTCTGGATGAATTTTACGATATATCAGCTGGACAAAAACTTACCATACAGAAACTGTAGAACACATTAAAACACATACATTATGTTGTATACTTTTTTTCGTACAGCTGATCTTTTTTAAGATATTCCTTGTTTTTAGGCTCAGCTTTGAAAATCTTACTTTTCTCATACAGGAATCTTTCAACTCCTGTCCATACAATCAAAGGAATTTCAGTCACATAGCAACCAGCTTTTGACTATCACTTTAACCTATGCTACTTCCTTATTTCGTTTCTACTTACAAGGAAGCAAGTAATAAGACTATTTCTGCTAATGTTTTTTTTTTTTTTTTTTTTTTTTTCTCAATTAGCATGAAGCAAATGGGAACCTAAAGTTTATAACTAGAATTTGTTGCAGAAATGTAGAGAAAGCTATGTGAATGGAACACATCACATGTTTTTAATTCGCATTCGAAAGAAATTACCTGGAATTTATTCACCTATTTGAAGCGTGTTGCGCGTAAATCTTTTTAGCGCCAACCTCGTGCCAACTGTACAGTACGCAACATGAATGCAAATGAGGTAAATACATATTGTTTGTATTATATTATGAGTGGGAATTTCACTTAAACTAGTTCGATTATAAGATAATTTCCGAATGCCTTCTTTTTTCCTCCGTCATATGAAATTACATAAGAGAACTTTTCCAAATCCTGGAAGTACATCGACGCTCTCCATGGTGTAATGGTTACCATGATAACTTTATATACCCAAGGTCGCGGGTTCATCCCCGCAAAAATATTTTTTAGGAGGACGGACCTTTGTTTATTTTTATTCAATTCACCCCCTCTTTACTGAGGAGGACCATGGATTTTTCCCTTAGCATGGCTTCCTTCAGAAGGGAACTAAAGCCGTTGGTCCCGTGTCATAGATTTACGGCACATAAAAGAAGCTCAAGCATGATAGAGAGGCCTCTGAGCAAAATTAAGTGGTTTTCTACGCCCAATATAGAATGGGACGCTGAGAACCACAGAAGTTAAAGAGAGTCCATAAATAACACGCCATTTATTTATTTTATTTGGGAGTACATACAGTCGAGCTACATACCCACATTTTTAAAATGACAGCGGATATATGAACTACCCTACAATTCGGCTAGGAATTAAGAAATTAAAAAGCTAGTGCAAAATGTACGAGTGCTGTTCATTTGCTCTATAACCGTTTGTTTATTATGAACCGTGTTAATGGAAAGAGACAGTACGTAACACCTAACTAGTAATAGATTATGATTCAAGCAAATACGCCAGCCTGGTCGTGAGTTCGAATCTGGCTTATTGTGAGTTACTTGGATAAGGGTTTTTTGGGGGGTATTCCCTCATCCTGAGAAGAAGAATGTCGAGTAACTTTAAGCCCCATGGACCCCGAGATCATTTGAGCATCATTTCACCAATTTCATTCATCGTCCGATATGAACAATCACGTTAAAGAACGAAAAAAACAAAAAAATACGTAGTGCCAAACAATTTGCACTGTATAATAGTGTGTTTACACACATAACAATGTATTCTGTCCTAATATGAATTCTATTAAAATACTCATATGGTTTTTGCCACCGTACGGGACATAGAGTCTACTAGATACATTCGGGGAAGTATCTCATTGATACTGAAATCAAATTAATTACGATGGAAATGTCAGGTCTAATGGACACTTACTGCACCAATTTTAGCTGCCCATATCGGTAATTGTACATGTTGATAAGCGTAATAATGACCTAATAATAAATATGATCGGTAAATGCAGGTATAACATAAACAGTATTCTAATCCATTTAACTGTACGTACCTATTATTAAGCATGTTTGGTATAGGAGTCTGTTCAACACAAATATGAGCGACAATATGCGCTCTGTTGTTTGGAATATGGTAGATGCAAGTTGTTCAACACCCAACTGCGTCATTTATCCAATGAGCAGCTTGAGAACTACTTCCGGTGCTATGAGGGATGGGTTCAACAGACGTTGACCTACACAAGGTGTCTCAGGTTATCAAATCTCGTGAAATAACTTGCGGCCACATTTAGTGAGCATAGCAAGCAGTACAAGATTCTGGCCTGGTATTAAATTAATGACAGTGAATAATGTATCCAAATGTTTCATTCCGACTTCGATATATGTAACATATTCACCAATATGAGCGATAGTGGCAAGCTTAGCACCGGCGTTTAGTTGAATTCAGTTGTACAGTTTAACTTAATAGTTTTGATTTACCAATTTGTACGATATAGAATTATATTATACATAGAATGATATTATTTTATTTCTCAAATCTTTAAACACAATTCTACATAAAAAATAAAATAAAATAAAATAAAAATATGTATAAATATTCAGGTACCTAATTTCTAAATCAAGGACTAATATACCAGTTTTTTAAAAATGTATATTCATACATCACATATTTATTGCTTACAGATTTTTCATAAGTTAAGAAAATAAAATATAAATATAAAATAAAAATAATAAAACCAATAAATTATAATAAACTACATACATAACACAAACTAATTAAAATAAGTGAAATAAAATAATAACAATATTTTAGCATTCAAATAATTACACTTCTATAATATAAACTAAATATATAACCAGTAAAATGCAAAAATAAATTAAAAACAATTATAATAAAAACTAAATAATTCACATGGCACACAAAAACACACCATAAACATTTTTAATACCAAAATTTAGCTTCAACTTCACATATACCAAATTCTTCTATTACATCACATCACTTCACTACTATCACCTAAAAATAACAAACATATAAATTGAATTTATTTTTAAAATGTTATTAATAGAATTAGTACCCTACATCACTATATATATTATTTCTACATTTTTATTATTATTATTATTATTTATCTAAGTTTCATATTTTATACGTTTATATTTCATATTTTTAAAATATTTGTATTTATAAAATTTGATTTTAATGTTATTTTATTTGTTTATTATTATTAATAATATTATATTAAACCAAATGTACATGATTGTACATGAAGAAATTTAAACAAACAGTCCAATGATACAGTTAGACTGAAAAAATAAATGCCATAATAGGGTTTGAATCACGGGTCTCTCGGGCTCTAGCCATTTGCTCGCACCATTGAGCTGCCATGGCAATATGCAGATAGCGCATCAGATTCTTCTACAGATCCGCATGTTTCCTGATAAACAACAAGTTGTTCACAAATTGTTTTGAGATGACATATCCCAATGACGACTTACAATGTTGAAAGTACTTTAAGTCCCGGACTTCATAGTTTGACCAACTAGGTCACTAGTGATTTACCGGGAAACATCTACAGTCAATAGTTTGACAAAAAAAAATAATTTCCAAATATGAAAACTAAAGCAAGTAATGTATTACAGTAATGAAGTACTGTTGTAAACCATTTAGTTTGGGTCTTTCAACTATCTTAACATGTGATATTTGCCGTTGTTTTGAAGTTACAGCAGTACTTTTTTTCATGTGGTTATTGACAAATAGCCATGGAACGTTACAGCATTACGCAAAGCGTAGAACTTGTGAAAATTTACTATCAAAATGGATCATCTGTTCGCCAAACCTTCCGTGTATTGCGTGAGGTTTACGGTGTGCATATCGTACCTGCGTGACAACGAGTCGGCGTTTGATCGATAAATTTGAAAGAAGTGGTTCTGTCAGCAATAAAAGAACGCCTGTAAGTAACCGAAGTAAGCGCTCCAATTAAAACATAGGTGCCGTTCGTGAGAGTGTACGCGAGAACGGAAACAAATCAATTGCTCGTCGAGCGCAAGAATTGGGGCTTTCACCGACCACAACTTGGCGAATTTTGAATCAGGACTTGAAGTTTCACGCTTGCAAAATGGTTTTACCTCAAGAAATAAAGCTCAACGACCATAGGTGGCGCCGTGTTCGCTGACTGGGCTATGGAGCAATTGGAAGCTGACCCGGGTTTTTGTCGAAAAATCATCTTCAGCGACGAAGCCCACTTTCGGATGGATGATTGTGTTACTAAACATACTTTCCGCTATTGGAGCAATCACAATCCAATGCAGATTCAAGAATGACCGCTTCATCCCCAAAAGTCACTGTGTGGTATGAATTTTGGTATGGTGGAATCATTGTGCATATTTTTTTCCAAGACGAAGCCGCAGAAGCTCTAACTGTCAATGGACAAAAGTACCTGGCTCTTATAAGGTACTATTTTGGGCTCAATTGGATGAATTGGATCAGTAAGGAGGGGATGAATTGGATCAGTAAGGAGGGGATGAATTGAGTAAAAATAAACAAAGGCCCTTCCTCCCTAAAAAAGAATTTTTTGCGATGGTATGGATCTCGGAAACATCTGGTTCCAGCAAGGTGTGCCAATGTCATACTGTTCTCGAAATGATCGATCTTTTGAAGGAGAAGTTCAGAGGTTTCCCGTGGTGGTGATGTGAACTGGCCCCCGAGGTCATGTGATTTAACCTCTTGTGGGGTTATGTTAGATCTCGAGTTTATGTCAACAAGCCAGAAACAGTAAATGGTCTTATGAATAACATCACTATGAAGTCGCGGCGGTCACTTAACTGATGTTCTCTTCCACATTATTTATGTTCAAAAAAAAAAAAAAACTATCATTTATAGAACGTATTTTATTAAGTTGAAGGATAGGACACTCTTGTTGAAAGACCTTATATAATAAATTACATGACAGATATTTACTTTAATGATTTAACCTGAACCTCCTCATTTTAGGTCTAAAGTTCAAAAATAGATACCATGCCTCGTGAGGAGACCGCAACTATTAGGGTTTAGAATTGTTAAGTATGACTTTCCAAGTTAATGATTGCACAATATTGGTTTACACATAATTAACAGTGCATGACGATAATCTCTGCGTTCTGTTATTATTAGTTCTGCCTTATTTATAGTAGCTTAAAGTAGAGTATAGTGTTAACAAAATGTATACCAAACAGAAGAAATCACATAGAAAATCTTATATGTTACATTCCTATGACTTCCTGTAGATAATGCTGTTTGTTTTATATGACTTCAGCAAAGTACTCTTACAAAAGGTTATTTTAGTGTCTGTTTACTTTACGTTAATCCAGAAAAATATTTTGAGAAGTAGCTTCATTTCTCATTTCTTCGCAGGAAAACGAATCGATAGTCACCTGTTTAAAGGCGTCGGTAAATACAGGCCATAGAACTGCGTACTCTTTCCACGTAAGAAACAACTGAATAGCGACATCAATTAAAAATTGAAAAGTGGTGACAAACGGACAATCAGCAACGGGTATGTCGGAAGCAATAAAGTTATTGATATAAATTCAGCTTTAAGGATTATTCTTTGTCTATTCATACTATGGATTTGTAATGTGTCGTAAATGACCCATGTTTCACAGTCAAGCTTTTTTGTTGCTCTAAGCTATGCATTTCGTTTATTGCCTGAAACTTTACATACACACATCCCTTGTTCCAAAAGTGTGCGTTCTTCTATCGTCCAATTTGTTAAAGGATTAATTACGTAACATTCTGACCATAATCTACATGGTGTCTAGTGTAAACACACTATTATACAGTGCCAATTGTTTGACACTGGTAACATAATCTATTAGTTAGGTGTTACATACTGACTGTCTCTTTGCAAAAACACGGTTCATTGTAAACAGTTACAGAGGAAATGAACAGCCCTCATACATTTTGAGCTAGCTTTTTAATTACTTAATTCTCAGCTGAATTGTATGGTAGTTCATATAGCCACTGCCATTTTAAAAATATGACTATCTTGCGTTATGAAAGCTCCGCTGACATGTACTCCTAGGATTTGGAATAAGTTCTCTCACGTAATTTCACATGAAAGAGGACAGAAAGAAGCCATTGGGAAATTATCTTATAATAGTACTAGTTTAAGGAAAGTTGCACTCATAATATAATACAAACAATATGTATGTATTCATGTTGCGTACTGTACTGTTGGCACGAGGTTGGTGCTAAAAAACTTTTACATGCAACGCGGTCCAATTGCGTGAATAAATCCCAGGTCATTTCTTCTGAATGACAGTGACTGGTTCTGTCATGGTAAACAATGAAGCGGAAGTAGGAGACAGGGGTTGGTACACCAGATTGAAAGCTGAGATGTTGGAGCGTTTTAAGAACAGCCATTTAAAAAATACACGAGCTGTGACGCGAGGTTAGTAACGTTGCTGTCGAGGATTTTCAACACCCCTTAAAACTTAGGGATCCAGGAGCTTAGGGATGTCACTATATTCAAGACTTCCCCGCCATTGTGTTTTGAGCAGATGAGACCAAGCTTGGCCGTGCGCATATTTTCTAGCAGCAGAAATAATCACGTGTGAGCACTTGCTAAATCTGATGCAACGTTGTGTGATTTTTCACACAGTTTATACCCAAGGGTGTTCTAAATAGCGAAACAGTCACACACGATAATCATCATGTCACATGGATGAATGTATTTCAACAAAGTTTACTCCCGAGGGAATGTTCGAAAGTAGATGCAATCATGCTTGAACACACAATAATAGTAATGCAACACAGGTGTGTGCATTTCAACATAGTTTAACTCCAAGGGTATGCTCAGCAAATAAACAATCATGTTTGAGGCCACAGTAACCCCATACAACTCAGTTAATCTCCAAGGGTATGCTCAGCATATAAACAATCATGTTTGAGGCCACAGTAACCCCATACAACACAGTTTATTTCCAAGGGTATGCTCAGCAAATAAACAATCATGTTTGAGGCCACAGTAACCCCATACTACACTGTTTATCTCCAAGGGTATGCTCAGGAAATAAACAATCATGTTTGAGGCCACAGTAACCCCATACAACACAGTTTATCCCCAAGGGTATGCTCAGCACATAAACAGTGATGTTTGAGGCCACAGTAACCCCATACAACACTGTTTATCCACAAGTGTATGCTCAGCAAATAAACAATCATATTTGAGGCCACAGTAACCCCATACAACACTGTTTATCCCCAAGTGTATGCTCAGCACATAAACAATCATGTTTGAGGCCACAGTAATCCCATACAACACAGTTTATCTCCAAGTGTATGCTCAGCACATAAACAATCATGTTTGAGGCCGCAGTAGCCGAATACAACACAGTTTATCCCCAAGGGTATGCTCAGCACATAAACAATCATGTTTGAGGCCACAGTAACCCCATACAACACAGATTATCTCCAAGGGTATGCTCAGCACATAAACAATCATGTTTGAGGCCACAGTAACCCCATACAACACAGTTTATCTCCAAGGGTATGCTCAGCAAATAAACAATCATGTTTGAGGCCACAGTAACCCCATACAACACAGTTTATCTCCAAGGGTATGCTCAGCAAATAAACAATCATGTTTGAGGCCACAGTAACCCCATACTACACTGTTTATCTCCAAGGGTATGCTCGGCAAATAAACAATCATGTTTGAGGCCACAATAACCCCATACAACACTGTTTATCCCCAAGTGTAGGCTCAGCACATAAACAATCATATTTGAGGCCTCAGTAACCCCATACAACACTGTTTATCCCCAAGAGTATGCTCAGCAAATAAACAATCATATTTGAGGCCACAGTAACCCCATACAACACAGTTTATCTCCAAGTGTATGCTCAGCACATAAACAATCATGTTTGAGGCCGCAGTAGCCCCATAAACACAGTTTATCCCCAAGGGTATGCTCAGCACATAAACAATCATGTTTGAGGCCACAGTAACCCCATACAACACAGTTTATCTCCAAGGGTATGCTCAGCACATAAACAATCATGTTTGAGACCACAGTAACCCCATACAACACTGTTTATCCCCAAGTGTATGCTCAGCACATAAACAATCATATTTGAGGCCTCAGTAACCCCATACAACACTGTTTATCCCCAAGTGTATATTCAGCAAATAAACAATCATATTTGAGGCCGCAGTAACCCCATACGGCTCTGTGTATCTCCAAGGGTATGCTCAGCACATAAACAATGATGTTTGGGGCCACAGTAACCCCATACAACACTGTTTATCCCCAAGGGTATGCCCAGCACATAAACACTCAGGTTTGAGGCCACAGTAACCCCATACAACACTGTTTATCTCCAAGGGTATGCGCAGCACATAAACAATGATGTTTGAGGCCACAGTAACCCCATAGAACACAGTTTATCTCCAAGTGTATGCTCAGAGCATTAACAATGATGTTTGAGGCCACAGTAACCCCATACAACACAGTTTATCCCCAAGGGTATGCACAGCACATAAACAATCATGTTTGAGGCCACAGTAACCCCATACAACACAGTTTATCTCCAAGGGTATGCTCAGCACATAAACAGTGTTGTTTGAGGCCACAGTAACCCCATACAACACTGTTTATCTCCAAGGGTATGCTCAGCACATAAACAATCATGTTTGAGGCCACAGTAACCCCATACAACACTGTTTATCCCCAAGTGTATGCTCAGCACACAAACAATGATGTTTTAGGCCGCAGTAACCCCCATACAACACAGCTTATCCCTAAGGGAATGCTCAGAACATAAACAATCATGTTTGAGGTCATATTAACCCACATAAAACACAGTTTATCCCCAAGGGTATCCTCAACACATAAACAGTGATGTTTGAGGCCGCAGTAACCCCATACAACACAGTTTATCTCCAAGTGTATGCTCAGCACATAAACAGTGATGTTTGAGGCCGCAGTAACACCATACAACAGAGTTTATCCCCAACGGTATGCTCAACACATAAACAGTGATGTTTGAGGCCGCAGTAACCCCATACAACACAGTTTATCCCCAAGTGTATGCTCAGCACATAAACAATTATATTTGAGGCCTCAGTAACCCCATACAACACTGTTTATCCCCAAGTGTATGCTCAGCAAATAAACAATCATATTTGAGGCCACAGTAACCCCATACAACACTGTTTATCCCCAAGTGTATGCTCAGCACATAAACAATCATGTTTGAGGCCACAGTAACCCCATACAACACAGTTTATCTCCAAGTGTATGCTCAGCACATAAACAATCATGTTTGAGGCCGCAGTAGCCGAATACAACACAGTTTATCCCCAAGGGTATGCTCAGCACATAAACAATCATGTTTGAGGCCACAGTAACCCCATACAACACAGTTTATCTCCAAGGGTATGCTCAGCACATAAACAATCATGTTTGAGGCCACAGTAACCCCATACAACACAGTTTATCTCGAAGGGTATGCTCAGCAAATAAACAATCATGTTTGAGGCCACAGTAACCCCATACAACACAGTTTATCTCCAAGGGTATGGTCAGCAAATAAACAATCATGTTTGAGGCCACAGTAACCCCATACAACACTGTTTATCCCCAACAGTATTCTTAGCAAATAAACAATCACATTTGAGGCCACAGTAACCCCATACAACACTGTTTATCCCCAAGTGTATTCTCAGCACATAAACAATCATGTTTGAGGCCGCAGTAGCCCCATACAACACCGTTTATCCCCAAGGGTATGCTCAGAACATAAACAATCATGTTTGAGGCCACAGTAACCCCATACAACACAGTTTATCTCCAAGGATATGCTCAGCATATAAGCAATCATATTTGAGGCCACAGTAACCCCATACAACACTGTTTATCCCCAAGTGTATGCTCAGCACATAAACAATCATATTTGAGGCCTCAGTAACCCCATACAACACAGTTTATCTCCAAGTGTATGCTCAGCACATAAACAATGATCTTTCATGCCACAGTAACCCCATACAACACAGTTTATCCCCAAGAGTATGCACAGCACATAAACCATCATGTTTGAGGCCACAGTAACCCCATACACAGTTTATCTCCAAGGGTATGCTCAGCACATAAACAGTGATGTTTGAGGCCACAGTAACCCCATACAACACTGTTTTATCTCCAAGGGTATGCTCAGCACATAAACAATCATGTTTGAGGCCACAGTAACCCCATACAACACAGTTTATCTCCAAGGGTATGCTCAGCAAATAAACAATCATGTTTGAGGCCACAGTAACCCCATTTAACACAGTTTATCTCCAAGGGTATGGTCAGCAAATAAACAATCATGTTTGAGGCCACAGTAACCCCATACTACACTGTTTATCTCCAAGGGTATGCTCAACAAATAAACAATAATGTTTGAGGCCACAGTAACCCCATACAACACTGTTTATCCCCAAGTGTATGCTCAGCACATAAACAATCATATTTGAGGCCTCAGTAACCCCATACAACACTGTTTATCCCCAACAGTATTCTTAGCAAATAAACAATCACATTTGAGGCCACAGTAACCCCATACAACACTGTTTATCCCCAAGTGTATTCTCAGCACATAACCAATCATGTTTGAGGCCGCAGTAGCCCCATACAACACCGTTTATCCCCAAGGGTATGCTCAGAACATAAACAATCATGTTTGAGGCCACAGTAACCCCATACAACACAGTTTATCTCCAAGGGTATGCTCAGCATATAAGCAATCATGTTTGAGGCCACAGTAACCCCATACAACACTGTTTATCCCCAAATGTATGCTCAGCACATAAACAATCATATTTGAGGCCTCAGTAACCCCATACAACACAGTTTATCTCCAAGTGTATGCTCAGCACATAAACAATGATGTTTCATGCCACAGTAACCCCATACAACACAGTTTATCCCCAAGAGTATGCACAGCACATAAACCATCATGTTTGAGGCCACAGTAACCCCATACACAGTTTATCTCCAAGGGTATGCTCAGCACATAAACAGTGATGTTAGAGGCCACAGTAACCCCATACAACACTGTTTTATCTCCAAGGGTATGCTCAGCATATAAACAATCATGTTTGAGGCCACAGTAACCCCATACAACACTGTTTTATCTCCAAGGGTATGCTCAGCATATAAACAATCATGTTTGAGGCCACAGTAACCCCATACAACACTGTTTATCCCCAAGTGTATGCTCAGCACACAAACAATGATGTTTGAGGCCGCAGTAACCCCCATGCAACACAGTTTAACCCTAAGGGTATGCTCAGAACATAAACAATCATGTTTGAGGTCACATTAACCCACATACAACACAGTTTATCCCCAAGGGTATCCTCAACACATAAACAGTGATGTTTGAGGCCGCAGTAACCCCATACAACACAGTTTATCTCCAAGTGTATGCTCAGCACATAAACAGTCATGTTTGAGGCCGCAGTAACCCCATACAACACAGTTTATCCCTAAGGGAATGCTTAGAACATAAACAATCATGTTTGAGGTCACATTAACCCACATACAACACAGTTTATCCCCAAGGGTATCCTCAACACATAAACAGTGATGTTTGAGGCCGCAGTAACCCCATACAACACAGTTTATCTCCAAGTGTATGCTCAGCATATAAACAGTGATGTTTGAGGCCGCAGTAACCCCATACAACAGAGTTTATCCCCAAGGGTATGCTCAACACATAAACAGTGATGTTTGAGGCCGCAGTAACCCCATATAACACAGTTTATCCCCAAGTGTATGCTCTGCACATAAACAATTATATTTGAGGCCTCAGTAACCCCATACAACACTGTTTATCCCCTAGTGTGTGCTCAGCAAATAAACAATCATATTTGAGGCCACAGTAACCCCATACAACACTGTTTATCCCCAAGTGTATGCTCAGCACATAAACAATCATGTTTGAGGCCACAGTAACCCCATACAACACAGTTTATCTCCAAGTGTATGCTCAGCACATAAACAATCATGTTTGAGGCCGCAGTAGCCGAATACAACACAGTTTATCCCCAAAGGTATGTTCAGCACATAAACAATGATGTTTGAGGCCACAGTAACCCCATACAACACAGTTTATCTCCAAGGGTATGCTCAGCACATAAACAATCATGTTTGAGGCCACAGTAACCCCATACAACACAGTTTATCTCGAAGGGTATGCTCAGCAAATAAACAATCATGTTTGAGGCCACAGTAACCCATACAACACAGTTTATCTCCAAGGGTATGGTCAGCAAATAAACAATAATGTTTGAGGCCACAGTAACCCCATACAACACTGTTTATCCCCAAGTATATGCTCAGCACATAAACAATCATATTTGAGGCCTCAGTAACCCCATACAACACTGTTTATCCCCAAGAGTTTGCTCAGCAAATAAACAATCATATTTGAGGCCACAGTAACCCCATACTACACTGTTTATCCCCAAGTGTATGCTCAGCACATAAACAATCATGTTTGAGGCCACAGTAGCCCCATACAACACATTTTATGTCCAAGTGTATGCTCAGCACATAAACAATCATGCTTGAGGCCACAGTAGCCCCATACAACACAGTTTATCCCCAAGGGTATGCTCAGCACATAAACAATCATGTTTGAGGCCACAGTAACCCCATACAACACAGTTTATCTCCAAGGGTATGCTCAGCACATAAACAATCATGTTTGAGGCCACAGTAACCCCATACAACACTGTTTATCCCCAAGTGTATGCTCAGCACATAAACAATCATATTTGAGGCCACAGTAACCCCATACAACACAGTTTATCTCCAAGTGTATGCTCAGCACATAAACAATCATGCTTGAGGCCACAGTAGCCCCATACAACACAGTTTATCCCCAAGGGTATGCTCAGCACATAAACAGTGATGTTTGAGGCCACAGTAACCCCATACAACACTGTTTATCTCCAAGGGTATGCTCAGCACATAAAAAATCATGTTTGAGGCCACAGTAACCCCATACAACACTGTTTATCCCCAAGTGTATGCTCAGCACACAAACAATGATGTTTAAGGCCGCAGTAACCCCCATACAACACAGTTTATCACTAAGGGTATGCTCAGAACATAAACAATCATGTTTGAAGTCACATTAACCCACATACAACACAGTTTATCCCCAAGGGTATCCTCAACACATAAACAGCGATGTTTGAGGCCGCAGTAACCCCATACAACACAGTTTATCTCCAAGTGTATGTTCAGCACATAAACAGTGATGTTTGAGGCCGCAGTAACCCCATACAACACAGTTTATCCCCAAGAGTATGCACAGCACATAAACAATCATGTTTGAGGCCACAGTAACCCCCATACAACACAGTTTATCCCCAAGTGTATGTTCAGCACATAAACAATCATTTTTGAGGCCTCAGTAACCCCACACAACACTTTTTATCTCCAAGGTTATGCTCAGCAAATAAACAATCATGTTTGAGGCCTCAGTAACCCTCATACAACACAGTTTATCCCCAAGAGTATGCACAGCACATAAACAATCATGTTTGAGGCCACAGTAACCCCATACAACACAGTTTATCCCCAAGGGTATGCTCAGCACATAAACAATGATGTTTGAGGCCTCAGTAACCCTCATGTAATACAAATGTGTGTGCCTGCAAAACAAATTATCCCCGAAGTTATGTACAGCAGTAGTAAAATCATTTGATACTATACAATAACCCTCATACAACACATAATTGTATTTCTCAATACGATTACCAGGAGGGTATTTTTAACAGCAGAAGCAGTCATCTATAGGCCTCATGCTGCACAGATATGTCCATCTGAACACAATTTACCAACAAGGCTATTTCCAGATTCCTTCACATTACAACACATAAATTTGAATAGCGTTTCTTCGTGAGAGTATTTTCAGCAGTAGAAATGGTCATGTGTGAGCAGACGTTAAACCTCATACAATACAGATGCACGCATTTCAGCAGTTTACTCGCGAAGTATTTTCAATAGTAGAAATAGCCATGCATAATATTATATGCACGTATTTTACTTCGTAAATAAATTAATTGGAAAAGAATATTAGCATTTAATATTTATAGTAACTGTGAAAATGTAAGATTAATTAAATATAAATATATTTAACGAGAAATGAGAGTGATACTCAAGTATTTCATGAAAATCATCACCAAAGGAGAACTGAAACGTTGCTACAATGAATTTATAGTTTTGTAAAAACATTCGTTAGCTAGTCATAACGTTCAGTGTTAAATGTCGATGTTTCATAATTTATGTAATATTTCAGTTACAATGAAACCTGAAAATAGTGTTACAAAAATTTATTTTTATTTGTAAGTAATAATAAACCAAATGCATTTTCACGAATCTTACCTGTAGACAGAGAATAATCATTATTGCCGCCGACGCAAATAGCCAAGGCATCTGAGGCAACCAACGGCGTGGAGGAATGTACTCAACACATCGACCCGCATGGTCAGCATCTAATTTGTGTCCTTCTGTGCATCCCACCACAGATTTGAAATAAATACTTTGCTGAGAATAGGGTTCTTATCTGCTTTATTCTAATTAACAGGGAAACAGTCGCTGAATTTTCCCTGTGAAGCGCTGCTAAAATTTTTAAACAAATCCCTCTCAACACTAAAATCTATGGTTCTAGCACGATTGCGCCCCTAGCAACTTCACGCATATCATCAGAGAATTCCTCTTCAGAATGTTTCAGTTTTAGATTGTTAGAAGTGGAGCCATTCCGTGCCACCGAGATGTTCTCTTATCGAGACACCGTGCCGTAACAAGGATCGTGGCAGCGGGAGCGGGAATCAGGTAGGGAATAGATATACTGCTACGGTAAAATGCTTGGAATTCTGCAACCAGCTCAGTCACAAGACTTCCAAGAATTGATGCGACATTTGTAATATCCTCAGTTTTCTTTCAATCAGAGTAATGAAAAACAATTTATATTTTAAATATTTGCAATGGATTTTGCTGTTTTAACTTATAGCGATAAATTTTTGTCCGAATGTTCAGCGTTTTAAAATACTCATATTGATAACACGAAAAATCAGAACGGTCTCCATATGTAGTTGAAGGCACTCATATAGACATTTTCTCTTTAGTCCAATACTACTTAATTTATAAGATCCTTGGTAGAGTTTGCTATGACAGTGTATTATATATACCAGCCAGGCACAAATTTAAGAATACTTCTCTGAGTATTTTATCATCATTGCCACAGTAACTTATTAAAATGAATAATAACTTAAAAGTCACAGCCGTAAGATTTCGAAGTTTGATGTGCCTATGTGGCTACTATTGCCGGTCCAACAAAGGTTTGACCAACATCGCAGAGCCCCTCACTTGTGTGGTGGAAGAGCACCGGACATGCATGTGTTCAGATGACCTTAAAGTCAGCACTCTACACTGCATCTGTCCTAGGATTTCCACAACCTCCTAATGTTATACGGACACCGAGGCCAAGGCACAGATATTAGTGGCGTTATTAGGTCCAGGATGGCTAGTTAAGAAAAGGTGCTCTCCAAGCCGGAAAATTAAATTATCATAACATAAATTAAACATTTTACTAATTAAATAATTTTTTCCAAAATTACAAAATTACACCTAACATTTTAATAAACAACTAAATAAAACTTAAAAAAATAAAAGGATTAAATTTTAAAATCCTTAAAACAATAACAAATTCTAAATTCATACAGTCTATGCTTTACCTTCGGGATCCTCGAAGAAATAAAGCCGATGGAACACTTCCACATGATTGGGCATTCAATCTGAGGATTTACTACTCCACCCTCACCCGGCAGTTGAGAGTCAGTCAGCCATTGGGTCTAAGGACTCCGAAAGTATAACTTCACTATCCGGACATTAGAAAGGAAGGAGCTATTCCAATGCGGATGCAATGTCAAGAATATCATGTCCTGATAAGTGCGATCATTGCACTAATGCAAAGAAAGAGCGAGGCGCAGCTGTCGGTGATGGGGCAAGCACAGCTGATTTCGGCAGTGGCTGGGATAGCTCACGCCTGAGGGAGTAGCTGGCTGACACCGAGTTTCGCCACTCCTGACAGAGTGGAGAGAGGGACCAGGCTATCGCCCCAAGAGTTTTTTTTTCTTTTTTTGTGTATAGGTCCTAGAGGACCCTAAGGCTCACTTAGGATGAAGTTGTAATATTCAGAATTTGGGTGTCACCTCATTGGAGGACTCGAGAGCAGCTGATCTTTTCTTGAAGTAAGGAGTCTTAGATTCTTAGAACTCTATGCGGGTACTCTGGGAGAAGATTCTGGACCCATCTGAGAAATCGACAAGCTCTGACATCGGTACTACTGGCTGAGACAATGGGCAAACGCTAAGAAGTGCTGGCGTCAATGTCAGGTGGGCGCTGCACGTTGTGGTCCACAGACCAGGAGCCGTTGACGTAGCTGGATCACATCCTGTGTCAGCAGAGGTAACAAATATCTGTTGGACTACTTCACCAAGTAGCCTAAGATGTAAACGTTTACAACCATCGTGAACTGCCTTGTAGAGGAACTGTTCTGCCTCTTAAGGGTACCATTGGAGCGTGGCGATTAGAGTCTCATTTGGAGTCTACTCTGAACTTTTTTAGATAAGCATTGGAGTGGCTTCAAGTGCAGGAGATACGGAAAACACCTCTCCATCCATAACAAGAGGCAGGCTATGGCAACTCTTGAAGTGCATTTGAGGAAGGTTGTGACTTGGTTATTAAGGTGCATTATTCATGCTTTCCTACAAATCTTCAACCCACGGTACCAGAGATTTGGTACCAGTCAGCTTGGCCTTCCTTGGCAGGGAGCTATGACTACTGTTGGATCTAGCTTTTGGAAGTGCCCCTGGTGCATTCTAGCCAGCAGAAAAATATTATTTCATAATATTATAATAAATCAAAATAATAATTTAATCTATATTTAAATAAAACTTTTCCTAACCATAAACCTCAAGTACGTAGAGAATCTCATAGACAGCTTCACGACATGCTTGAGAAGTTCGTTATCCAGGTAATGAGCGATAGGATTACGTTCGGCAGGCCAACAGCAAAGTTTCGAGCAAGGTGACCTGGACGCTGTCCCAAGCTTTAACCACTACAGGACCGTTACTCGTAGTGAAGAGGAGTAATGGTATCATCTACCGCATCCAGAGCCAACCCCAAGGAAAGATATTGACGGCACATCTAAAGCCTCTATTCCGCTACGATGATGCGAGCTGGCCAAGATGACAAATGCATCTAACTACCGTGAATTGTTGCAGGCGTGCCGGAGGCTTGCTCATTGCTCCTCTGCAATGTCTCAGGTATGCGTAAATTAAACACGTGTGCTAACGGCCCTACATTATCACACATGTGCTATAATTAACCCTAGCTCCCGCAATTTCTTAACATAAAAGGGAGTACACAAGGAGGGCCGTTAGTTGGGACAGACAGCTCCGACAGCGCAGTTGCATTACAAAAATAGTCATCAATTGAGTATGAGCGTCGAAGCGTCGAGAGATGAAAATGTTGTGCAGCATTAGAATGAAGTATTTATTACAAGGTGGTTGTTGTTATCAGCATTTGAAGTAAAGACATTTCGTTACATTATATAAATAATTTGGTTTGACTTTGTACTTATTTTCGTATATTTCGTATGGTTGTAATATTTGTACTTTATTTGTGATTTTCATAATTCCATAAGCCATGGTGTATTTTCTACGTATCTGCGCCAACTTATAATGCGCTTTGTCGAGATGTAACGGCTAATTAGGATAGTGGAAATGTGAATAAACAGATTTAAACATAGCATTTTAAAGAACCCCTGTCTCTAAACTTTCTAACATTTGACTTTCTTTCCAACTGCGGAAAACAACAGCCAACTGAGTTGCTTGTATTCAGGAGAGAGATTGAGTCAGAAGTCACGTGCAGGCGAGGTTGTAAAACTACAATATTGTTGCTGAGCCTTATATAAAGACATTGTGTGGGCTTTGCGGTTACTGCGTAGTAAATTCCTTCAGAAAGGAATAGCAATAGATAAGAAAACAACACCACGGGAACTATTGGTGGACTCAAACCATGAATAATAACAGGTTTGAATTGTTGTACTGAGTTATTGTGATATCTGCAGTGCAGTTGTAAAGTTTGGATGCTATTTTGGTCTTCCTGCATGCAGCAAATTGACCATCAGGAAATGCGCGAAGTAGGGAAGGTATCATGTCATATTCCTACTTTATATTGCGGAAACATAAAGATTGAGTGTAGCTGTCTGTCGGTAGAGATCGACACTCATGTTGCGGTGTACACTATTATGCAAATATATGTAAACATATGCATATGGGGAATGTGTGATCCTTGACCCGGACAGTAGCAACCGACAAACTAAACCCTGTTTCTTATAACTAGAGCACCGATGTTATTTTGGTTAAAATAGGCAGGCATTTAGGCACTGAAACAGTAAAAATAGGCATGTATTCATCGCGGAAACAGACAAATTCTTAATAACTCACATGCACCCACTTCTCTTGGTTACATGCCACAACACGACTGTTTTTAAGTTGTCAACTGACATACTGAGCCGCCTGTCAGCGGCTGGAGAAAGCCCTGCACAGATCCAGAGAAAACTGATTGTTTACTAGTTGTTGGAGTCACTGTTGACATTAAACAGGGTTTCTTCTGCCCGCCCATTTTAGTAATTCCAGTCTTATGCTTCGCTGCTGAAGTATAAAATAAATTTTCTCATGGTTAGTTGTTTTTTTCACAAACTTTGCACAGATTGAGAGTCTTTCAAATATGCGACATGGGGATTGTCAGAAAAATCCACACCTGAACTAATCTTTACGATGAACATTTTTCAATAATTTTGATTTTTTTCTCAAAAATGGTCCCAATGATTTTGATTAAAATGCCACATGTTTAAGTATTCTTATGAAAAGCTAAATGAGTATTCCGAATTTTTTGGGAATAGCTTCTTAAGACCTCTTTCTTCTAGATGCCTTTTATATGACTTTTGTATCACTGGTAAATTGCAAGAGATTGACAAAAGCTTACTACACTAAAATTGTAGACTTGTCAAAACACACAATTTATGTCTTATACACTTATGTTTTGTAGTATTAACTGTTTCCAGGATATTCCATGTTATTGTTTTAAATTTTTAGCTATTAAACTTTTCTGAAACGTGAAGTGGCCTTTCTCATCGTATTTCTTTTGTTTTCTCCTGGAAAGCATGCACAAACGAGTAACTTGTTAATTCCCAAGAGTAAACTCTAAAAGGCATATTAAAATTACGTTAAAACCATCACTCGCCTGCAATATATGACTTTATTTATTAAAATAAATAAAAATGGGCAGATCACTTGGGAAAAGCTTCTTATAGGATCAAATTCAATAAGATGGCGATAACTCTTCAACATACATTTATAGATAGTATAACTTCCGCACAAATAGGTTTCCTCAGCCGGTCATGATCCATTTCCTATATTTTGTCTATTCCTAGTTAACTTCCCTCAAAGTCTTTCCTTTCTTATTCACTATTTTCTCTACGTAATTCTCGGTCGTCCTCTCCATCTTCTTCAATGTCCTCTGACCAGCTACGTCATTTAAATTGCAGAAATATAAATATTCAAATGCAGCTCTTCCTCCTGCTATATTATGATAGATGTGCTTTCTTCACACTGAAAGTTTGCTTTACAACAAAGGAGCCTCCTGTATACATATTAGTTAATAAAAAATCTAATGTGTTCCATTTACATAACTTTCTCGGCCTATTGTATAACATATACAGGGTGTTAATGAACTATACCGAAATATTTTCACAGAATATGTAAATTACTTAAACAAATAATTTGAGATAGGAAACTTATGGCCTGTTTATTGAAATTTCGAAGTAACGACTATAAGTTTCTGAAATGCCAGTACGCCACTGGCTAATTTATCAAGAATTCGAGAGCATAACACGAAAAACGAAGGGACAAATTAGAGCGAACCTCTCTAGCGTAGTGGTTATGATACTGGCTTTCAAGTGAAAGATAGTTTCCGAGTTCGGGTCTCGTTCAGGTATCGTCTGGAATGAAAAAAAATAATAATAATAAAAAACGTTTACTCTATGACAGGAATCGAACCTGACCTTTGGAATAGCAGCTTCCCGCGTTACGCATTAAGCCACCAGAACAGTTGAAAATAAAACGCCTCCAGAGTAGGCTATATAACTCAAGAATGTAGTTAATGAATACTCAGTGTCGCACTGTCAAGTGATAGTTCAGGTATCGTTCAGGTATCGTCTGGAATGAAAAAAAATAATAATAATAAAAAACGTTTACTCTATGACAGGAATCGAACCTGACCTTTGGAATAGCAGCTTCCCGCGTTACGCATTAAGCCACCAGAACAGTTGAAAATAAAACGCCTCCAGAGTAGGCTATATAACTCAAGAACGTAGTTAATGAATACTCAGTGTCGCACTGTCAAGTGATAGTTCGAGATTTACAGATTTTTTTTTCGACGTCAAATCTTGAGAACGCTAGAAACGAGCTGCTAAAAGTCGATATTTCTATACTCCGGCAGCAGTTTTAAAGTCATTCTAAGGCATTTTTTCAAACTGCTTTGCTTTAGCACCGACTTATCTGCACCTGATACCCACACGTTTAACGCTATGTAGTTGGTTATGTTTATCCGGGGACCATGCATCGCCGATCTCAAATTACTTATATCAGTCACGTGCGCAATCACGCAAATTATTTTGGTGTTGTTCATTAATATATTTTAATCAAAATCGTTATAGACATTTTTGAGAAAATAAAATTTTCAAATATTTTTCCATGTAATGGGTAGTTGGGGGTGAGGGTGTTTTCTGAAAATCTTGCTGTCGCCTTGTTGGAATATGCTGAATTTAAAAACCAAGTTTGGTATTTAATGTTCTTTAATTTTTGAGCTATGCTGTCCGTATACGCCCGGACCTTTTTCCAAAAAATTTTTTTTGGATACAGGGCGATCCAAAACATGCATTTCCGGTGAAATCTCGATATTGAATTTTTGGTTGCATTATAATATCTTCTCTATACACTATGTACATACCAGTGTAGAGAAAGTAAAAATGTATGGTATGTAAGTAACAAATGTAGGTTTTCTGTCCACACAACAGTTGAATGTAGCAGCTTTTATAGCTGTTTTACAATTATTGTTTTTACTTTCTCAACACGTACTATGTACACAGTGTATAAAGAAGGTATTGTATTGCACCCAAAAATTCGATACCGAGATTCCACCGGAAATACAAGTTCTGGGTCCCCCTGAATCCCAAAAAAAATATATTTTTTGAAAAAGGTCCGTGTGTGTGCGTGTGTGTGTGTCTGTGTGTCTTTGCACAGCATAGCTCAAAAACGAAAAGACCCTTAAATAACAAACTTGGTATTTAAGTTTGGCATCTTCCAAGGATGCGACACGAAGATTTTCAAGAAAATCCCCTCACCCCCAACTACCCTTTTCATGAAACTTTTTTCGAAGACTTTGATTTTCTCAAAAATGGGTCTAACGATTTTGATTAAAATATCGTATATTAAAGATATTTACCTCAAAAATAATATGTATATCTTGAATTTTCTGGGAATAGCCTCTGAAGGCTACTTTATTCTGGAGGAATTTTGCATAACTGTTAAACCGTAAGAAATGGACAAAAACTTACCACAAAAAAAATGTAGAGCACATTAAAATACAATTTATCTTTTAGAATTTTTTCGAGGAGTTGATCGTTTTTGAGATATTCCTTGTTTTTGTTTTCAGCTTTGAAAAACTTGTACATTTCTCATAAAGGAATTTGTCAACTCGTGCCCATACAAGCAAAGGAACTTGAGTCACCTAGTAACCAATTTTTAACTTCATTTTAATCTATGATACTCCCATATTTTGCTTCTACTTACAAGGAAGCAAGTAATAAGACTATTTCTGCTAATTTTTTCTCGAATAGCTTGAAATAAATAGAAGAATAAGCTTACTAACAGTAATTTGTTACACACAAGGAGAGAAAGTCATGTGAATGGAACACATCAGACAGTAAGTAAGTTTTGTATTGCCTGGAGAATGTCTAGACAAACATTAGCATAACAAATATAACATAAGACTAGTGCTAATGCTCAGAAATACTAAATTATTAGTGATTACATCTTTAAAACTGAGTGCTAGGAAGTGAAAATTTCCAGCATTTCTGTTAATATAGACTCGTTTCATACTGGACAACAGTGACTGTAAATATTTATTTTGCTTAACGTCCTTTAATCATCCATTATGTCCATTCTTCTCGCATTGAGACTTGCTATTCTAACAACAAAATAAAAGCTGTGAGCAGTGCAAATGCCTTTGAAGGTTATAACCTCCTAGCCTCGTTCAGGGGTAGAAACTGAATTTCCCTAGTATTATGGTACGAAAAACAAAAGAAAAAAAATCTGATGTCTTCCATTCACATGACTTTCTCTATATCTCTGTAACAAATTATTGTTAATAAGCTTATTATTTTATATCTTTCATGGTAATCGAGAAATAATTAGCAGAAATCGTCTTATTTGTTACTTTATTGTAAGTAGAAGCAAAATAAGGGAGTACCATAGGTTAAAGTGAAAGTCAAAAGCTGGTTGTTATGTGACTGAAGTTCGTTTGTTTGTATGAACACGAGTTAGCAAATTCCTGTATAAGTTGTTCAAAGCTGAAACCAAAAACAAGGAATACCTCAAAAACGATCAACTCCACGAAAAAAATGTATGTAACATAAATTGTGTGTTTTAACGTGCTCTACATTTTTTGTGTGCTAAGTTTCTGTCCATCTCTTACGGTTTAGTAGTTATGCAAAATTCATCCAGAATAAAGTAGTCTTCATAGGCTATTCCCAGAAAATTCCAGATATGCATTTTATTTGTCAGGTAAATATCTGTAATATACGATCTTTTAATCAAAATCGTTAGAGCCATTTTTTAGAAAATCAGACTATTCGAAAAAAGCTCTATGTAAAGGTAGTTGGGAGTGGGGGATTTTCTTGAAAATCTTCGTGTCGCACACTTGGAAGATACTAAACCTAAATACCAAGTTTGGTTTTTAACAGACTTTTCGTTTCTAGCTATGTTGTCCACAGACACACACACAGACAGACAGATAGACAGACACACACACTGACATTTTACTAAAAATGTATTTTTTTGGATTCAGGAGGTCTCAAAGCATGTATTTCTGGTGAAATCTCGGTATCGAAATTTGGGTGCATTAACATACCTTCTCTATACACTATACACTATGCCCGTATAGAAAAAGTAATAACATACAACTTACCAATTTTTTTCATCCATGCTTTCTCAATGAAAAGAAGCAGTGACCGTCACAGTGACTTGGTGAGACAGTGTAGTGTCCCGGTGTAAATGCTCCAATTCAAACGAATGTAACTCTATCAGTGACTGTCACAGTGACTCGGTGAGACAGTGTAGTGTCCCGGTGTGAATGCTCCAATTCAAACGAATGTAACTCTATCAGTGACTGTCACAGTGACTCGGTGAGACAGTGTAGTGTCCCAGTGTGAATGCTCCAATTCAAACGAATGTAACTCTATCAGTGACCGTCACAGTGACACGGTGAGACAGTGTAGTGTCCCGGTGTGAATGCTCCAGTTTAAACTAATGTAACTCTATCAGTGACTGTCACAGTGACTCGGTGAGACAGTGTAGTGTCCTAGTGTGAATGCTCCAATTCAAACGAATGTAACTCTATCAGTGACCGTCACAGTGACACGGTGAGACAGTGTAGTGTCCCGGTGTGAATGCTCCAGTTTAAACTAATGTAACTCTATCAGTGACTGTCACAGTGACACGGTGAGACAGTGTAGTGTCCCAGTCAAACGAATGTAACTCTATCAGTGACCGTCACAGTGACTCAGTGAGACAGTGTAGTATCCCGGTGTGAATGCTCCAATTCAAACGAATGTAACTCTATCAGTGACTGTCACAGTGACTCGGTGGGACAGTGTAGTGTCCCAGTGTGAATGCTCAAATTCAAACGAATGTGACTCTATCAGTGACCGTCACAGTGACACGGTAAGACAGCGTAGTCTGCCGTTGTGAATGCTCCAATTCAAGCGAATGTATCTTCTTTATCAGTGACCGTCACAGTGACTCTGTAAAACAGTTTATCTCCCGTTGTGAATGCTCCAATTCAAACGAATGTATCTCTATCAATGTCCGTCACCGTCCGCCATAATCCAAAGTGGTAGTTAGAAAAGTGAATCATTATGGATATAACAATTAAGATTGTAATTATTTAAAATGTTAATTAATTGAGGTTGGTGTATGGTAAGTTAATGGTTTAATGTATATGTGTACACTACGTTTTGAACAAATGTTTAAATTACCTCCAGGTGTATTTATTACGTTCTTTACCGTGTACAAACAAATTAAAAGGTAGGTAGAGAAATGATTGTACTCCATCCATAACATTCGATACCATGATTTCATCCATGTGGGTCCGTATGGTGTCCGTGTATGTGTCTGTGACCAGCATACCTCAACAACAATAGATCTGTTAAACACCAAAATCGATCAAGTTCAACATTTTCACACGGAGATCTTCAAGAAAAGCCCCATTCTTTTAACTACTATTTTTGTAGGACACTTTTCGGAAACTCTGATTTTCCCAACAATGTCTGTAAAATATCGAATGCTTAAGACACTTATACTAATGAAATGTGTGATTCTAATTTTCTTCAGTTCTGCCCATTCTGGTTGACTTTTAGATCAAATACTACATCATAACAGAGAGCATATCTAACTATACAAAACGTGTAGATTTCGTTAAAAACAAAATTAATTTAAAATATTGTCTCTTTTTGTTGAAAATATTTTTCCGAAATATGTATACATATTCATTTAAAATGTAAAATATGTATGCAGTTATCAGGTTGGAAATCTTTATTCATTTTTATTTCTCCTAGTCATGCAAACAAAACGTAATGTCAACGCATCAAGTAGCACCAGCTGTTGAAAGATTTGCCTGTTCCTTTAGCCATTATTTCATGTCCCTGCCAGGAAGTATGTAAGTATTTCTGAAAAAGATTTTATGTCGATATATGTGGAGCAGATAGAAAAGTAAGCTTTCGTAGAGAACTTTGTTACAGAATAAGTAGAGAAGGTCATGTGAATGTAGTGAATCAGATGTTCGTGAGAAAATGAGCTAAATTGATGTTTAAATATTTGCATAAAATATACTTATATAAATATCAGTGTTTAATAAAATCACAGCTAAGTATGTTAACCATTGTTTTTTATCCTATTATTTTTAAGAATGTATGCAAATGTAATTTATTTGTGCGAAAAAACAGTGTAAAATGATATGAAAACGTGAAACGCGAGAAAGAGTTTTCTTTGTATCATGAGGCTGAAATAACACCTTTTGTGACTTAATACTGTTTTAAATCATAGTGCATGAATTTTACATATCTGCAGCTATTTCGTATTTTATTATTTCTGGGTCACACTTGTATTTTTTTGGCATTTTATAAGCAAACTGTATTACTTTTCTACACTTTATATTCCTTACAGGCAACTATTAAATAGCAATATGGTAAAATATGTGGTTTACACTTTTAATAATAATAATAATAATACTTTCTCACATTCTTCAATTATGGTATTTTTAGATTTAAAATGCAAAATCCTTCACAACTTATAGCACCGATTGAATGCAATAAATTCGGCTTTTTCACTCCAACTTGCTTTTACTCCTACTTTATCGTTAAAATATGTTTCATTCTTTTACGAAATATCTATTTAAACTCTTCGCCGTTTCTTCCTGTGCATCTGGTATACTTTGTCACCTTTTTCTTTTTAGCTCTTTGTTTATGAAATTAAAACTGTCTAAGTAAACTTGTATAGTGTTTCTGAATACCGCTTACCTTTAACTAAATCTTAACAATAAAGCCGAAAGGAAAAAATTACTATGCACTCTAAGGGTATATTAGAGGTGCTGTGTTTAAAGGGATTCTGGCCCAAAACAATCACTGTTGCTTTACAACGGGAAGCAATTCGAAAGCGTACCTTTACTAAGCTTTTTTTGTAATATAGTGGATACCTGTGGAATAGCTTCATGTAATATTCAAGGAATTTTA